>JAODOC010000017.1:2711787-2722027 GCA_027575955.1 Nemapteryx nenga | reverse complement strand
GTTAAGCTGTTTATATCTAATGTATTTAGTATTCACACATTTTTTGTAGGATATTAATCACCGTTTCCTCAACTTCAACAATCTCCGACGTCTGTTCACTTAATATCAGGATATTCTATTAACGTGAAGCCAACTATGAATAATAACTCCGCCGCTATCCTTTATCATAGCTACATGTATGACAAAAAAATGCGAGCCAGCGCTAACAGCGCATTACACTGAGTGCAGCGGATCACCACTCCAAGATGGCGGACCCGCGTCTCGTCAGCGCTTTTACAATTTACACTGGATGCTCCGTCTACGTAATAGGATGTCTATGACTGTGGCTCTCTTCAACCAACCACAGATGACGAAATCCGTGTGCCACTGGCCGTCTCTCAAACGGCTCTTTGTTTGTTCGAAGGCTGCACTACGAAGGGCGTGTAGTCCCTTATGTCTTACACTTTGTAGTGCACTTGTCTAGTGAGTCAGGAGGTGTTTGGGGCGGGCCATGTGACCGTGATAAAGCAGAGTTAGCTCCGGCTTTAACCGGCAGCACACCACCGAATATCCTCCAGAAACGGGTCAGAGACTTAATAATAAATAGTTTTTTTTAAATTTCTTTTTCTTTCTTTCTTTTTTTTTTTTTACACTTATTTTAGTATATTTTAAGCTAATGTAACTGTTAGCCTTGCAGCTAATGTAGTTAACTAACTAGCTTGTTTGCTAATGTGATGCTAGTCCGGTGATGAATTGGAGAACTGTAGGAGCTGTTTGGGGTTTTAGTCAGAAATGTAGCCGCATAGCGCTCATATAATAATAATAATAATAATAATAGCGTGTCTTTAATCTCAGAAATCTGCTGTAATGAGCAGAAGAAGTTTTAATACCCGGAGGAAGTGTGTAATGGAGCTGGTGAAGTAAAGATCATACAGAGTAATGATGTTCTTACACTGTGTCTCCTCAGCTGGAGTGTGTGAGCTGTGAGTGAGTGAGTGAGTGAGTGAGTGTGTGTTTGTTTGTTTGTTTGTGTGTGGGTTTGAATGTATCATGAGCTCGTATTTTGATGAACATGACTGTGAGCCCACAGACCCTGAGGAGCAGTACAGACAGAATGCGCTGCTGGAACTGGCTCGGTCAGTACACACACATTCACACACTCATACACTCTCTATCACACACTCATACACTCTCTATCACACACTCATACATTTGTATATACACACACAGACACACTCGTACACTCACTTTCACACTTGTACACTCTCACATTCACACACACGTACATTTCATACACTCTCTCTTTCACACATACATTTGTATACTCATACACTCATACATTCACACACTCTATCACACACTCCTACATTTGCATTCACCCACATACATTCATACACTCTCTCTTTCACACTCATACATTTGTGTGTATGTATGTATGTGTGTGTGTATATATATATATATACGTACAGTCTCTCATTCATACACTCTTTCACACACTCATACATTTGTATACTCATACACACTCTTATACTCGCACACTCGTATACACTCATGCACACACTTGTACATTCATACACTCTTTAACACTCATACATTTGTGTATACACACACACACACACATACACACTCATGCTCGTGTACGCGCTAGTACACACACTACATCTGTGTGTTTGTTTGTTTGTTTGTTTGTTTGTTTGTTTGTTTTTTCTCCCTCTCTAGGTCTCTGATGCAGGGTTTGGATGTGGACTTTGGATCTCTGGATGTTTCCGAGTGGGATCAGCGTCTTCCTCCTCCTGCAGCCAAAACTGTAGTGCAGAGTCTTCCTCTTCTCGTCATATCCCCACAGCAAGCAGGTAACATGGAGCACCATCAGAAGGAGATGGTTATTACTCCAGGTGGTGGAGGTGAATTACTGGGCCGTGCAGCACTTTAATACACACTGATGCTTCATGAAGCTGCTTTTAACTCCTGTGCTCATGTGTCCTGCAGAGAGACGGGGAACTCTTTCAGCTGATGAGTCATTAGGGTTTCACGGTGTTTATGGTTTGAGACAGAGTCAGAGAGGTTGTGTCTCACGTCTCTGTGTGTGTGTGTGTGTGTGCGTGTAGATAAAGGGCTGAAGTGTCCTGTTTGCCTGCTGGAGTTTGAGGAGCAGGAGACGGTGCGGGAGATGCCCTGCAAACATCTGTTCCATTCCAGCTGCATCCTGCCTTGGCTGGGAAAGGTGAGGGGGACACACACACACAGAGTGACCGACAGCTCAAGAGGGAGAGAGAAAGATGGACAGAGTTAAAAAGAGAGGCTCCTGATCACCCCTGAGTACTCGGCCATCTCTGTTCCCTTTAAAAGCTGAGCTCCATGCTTTAAAACAGACTGGTAAATACAGGATGTTGTAGAGAAGTCCATCTCTCACTCTTATTTATTTAATAGCTCTAATAAGAGCAGATGTTTATCATATTCCAGATTTTCTACACAGCCGCTCCAGTCCATGCCAGCTCCTCTTGATATAAAAACGCTGTCGTGTCTGTGTTGGGAACGTCTTAATCCGATTGCGCAGGTCAATCAGCCCTCGTCCACCTTCCTGCACTGCTTGAGTCCAGTACCGAGGCTTGAGTCTGGTGCTCCCGAGACCATAAAAGTCCACTAGTTCCCTCTGCACATCTCTTATTAAAGAGCACGGTGGCTGTGCCAGGACATGAACAGTCAGGTTGTTGAATCCCAGGACACGCCCCCTCTGTGCCTAAGCAGACCCCTAGATATTTTAGACCGCCTGGTAACCCTGGAGGACCCTTTACTTGCCACTTCCCTGTATTAAAACCTTCAGGTTTCTCCCAGCTTACTTTAGGCAGCGATGCTTTTTCATACATCTCTAGATTTTTATTGAACACCCTGATGTCGTCCGTCCTCGAATTAAAAACTGTAACGTCATCCGCGTATGCTGAAATAAGTTTAGGCCTCGGTTACGGCTCTCGGTTTACACAACGATGGGTCTGTGATCAAGCTGTAAAGTTGTTCTGAGAGGGGCATCATTGCCTCATCCCTCTACTCACCATCACCGGGTAACCGAGTCCTCCCCTGAGCTAGAGAGGGAGAGGGCTGGAGAGAGGCACAGAGGGAGAGAGCGTAAGACAGACAGGGACACAGATAGAGGGAGAGACGGACAGACAAAAAAATGAGAGAGACTGAGACAGAGAGAGAGACACTGACGCATGTATACACGCGTGCACACATGACCACTACAGTGTGTGGTGTTTTGGGTTTTTTTTTGCCTTATGAAGTCAACATCAGAGCCGTTTTGTTTCAGACCAACTCCTGTCCTCTGTGTCGACTCGAGCTGCCCACTGACAACCCCGACTACGAGCAGTTTAAAAAGGAGAAGGTGAGTAAACCCCCGTCTCTATACGGAACTCACTGCACTCATTCATCACACGCAGTCATGTGACTGATACAACCACCCTGACACGCACACGGTCATTATATATTAATCACTTCAAACGTCACCTATCACAGCTTATATACCAGCCCTGTCATAGGACCACGCCCTGTTTCAGTAACAGTCCTGTGTGAGAGAGAGAGAGAGCACAAGCGTGCAGCACAAACACTTACTAGGCACTGCATCACTAATTACACCACAGGGAGTGATGCTGAGAGTTTATGATGCTTATTTCCTTACACACACACACACACACACAGGACTGTCAGAATTATGTCACAGCACCACCTAGAGGGCAACAAACACCTGACAGTCTTGAAAAACACCATCAGTGGAATCAGCTTGAATGGTATTGAAGAGTTACAATCGTGTGTGTGTGTGTGTGTGTGTAGGACCGGAGGAGACAGAGAGAAAATCGTCTGGAGGATCTTCATGGAGCCATGTACACATGACACACTTTACACGCAGGGATTAAATCATGACACGCGGCTTTGACATGCTGCCGTCTCTCTGATGCACGTGAGCTGGACCAGGTTTATATACAGTGTACATATAAATTATGTTAAAATGGGGTTTGTTTGAGCGTCTCCATATACAGAGTGATTTTTATCTTCTTGCTGTCCTGGATGATTTTAGCATCAAATTACTGAAAGCTTTTTTTAAAATACAGAAAGTTGTACTTTGTGAAACGGCGGCACGGTTCTGTCACGATCCTGCTGTTTATTTTTTATGCTTTAACAGCAAAAATTTAGAATTGAATTTTATTGCTTGTACTGGAATCACTAAGGAAAATAAAATTTATATAAAACCAATTATCGAGTTATCAATAATCACTAAAATACTTGTGTAAAATTAATTGCACTGAAATATTTGCAATCATTCATATTTAATATGCACGATATAAAAAATTAAACCATATACTAAAGAGAGAAAGCTGAGACTAAAGGTCAATTTTTAAGAAATTTAATTTACGATTTGTACAGGTGCGTGTAAATGTCGCTCTAAATAAGACACAAAGCAGCCTTATGACGGTGTAGCGGATTGAGACGCCCAGTAAGTGACAGGAAGTTATTTTACACTGACTTCCTTTCAGTTTTCATCATTTTGCTTTAATAATCAATATAATAATAAAAATAACCTTTACAAACTGCAGAAAAAGGATACACATGTACAGTCATGTGAAAAAGAAAGTACATGATTTTTACCAATCAAGACATGGCAAAAAACAAACAAACAAAAAAAATCATCTGATCCTTACCAGGTCCTAAAATCATGCAAATCTAACCTGAGGTGTAAAGCAACACACAACAGATTCCACAGTGTTATTTATTTAACAAAAATTAAGTGAAAATGCAGACTCCATGTGTGAAAAAGTAAGTACATCCCATGATTCAATAGCTTGTTGAACCACCTTTTGTAGCAATAACTTGAAGCAATCATTTTCTGTATGATTTTATGAGTCTCTCACATGGTTATGGAGGAATTTTGGCCCACTCTTCTTTACAACATTACTTCAGTTTGTTCATGTTTGAGGGCACTTGTTTATGCACAGCTCTCATAAGGTCCCGCTACAGCATTTCAATTAGGTTGAGGTCTGGACACCTTGATTCTTTTCTTTTTCAGCCATTTTGCTGTAGGTTTGCTGGTGTGCTTGGGATCATTGTCCTGTTGCATGACCCAATTGCGGCCAAGCTTTAGCTGTTGGACAGATGGCCTTGCATTTGCCTCTATAATACTTGGGTTTAAAGAGGAGTTTATGGTTGACTCAATGACTGCAAGGTGCCCAGACCCTGTGGCTGCAAAACAAGCCCTCCACCACTGTGCTTGATGGTTGGTATGAGGTGTTTGTGCCGATATGGCCAAACGTTTCCACTTTGGTCTCATCGGTCCAAAGGACATTGTTCCAGAAGGCTTGTGGCTTGTTCGGATGCATTTGCAAACCTAAGCCATGCTGCCATGTTCTTTTTAGATAGAGGAGGCTTTCTTCAGCCAACCCTTCCCAACAAGCCATACGTGCGCAGTCTTTTTCTAATTGTACTGTCATGAACTTTACAGGACACAGCATGTTTGAGTCCTAGATGTAGTTCTTGGGTTTTTTGCAGTTTCTCTGAGCATTGCACGGTCTGACCTTGGAGTAAATTTGCTGGGACGTCCACTCCTGGGAAGATCTGCAACTGTCTTGAATGTTTTACACTTCTGAATAATATTTCTTGCAGTAGAAATGATGGATTTCAAATTGTTTGGAAATGGCCTTATAACCCTTCCCGGACTGATGTGCGGTAACAATTGCTTCTCTAAGATCATTGCTGATGTCTTTCCTCCTTGGCATTGTGTTAACATACACCTGTGTGCTCCAGACCAGCAAACTGCCAAAACTTCTGCTTTTTACAAGGTGGCCACACTGGCTGATTTAATCAAATTAATTTGATCAACACCTGGCTGCTAACTGCCTTCATAATTTCTATGGAAGCAGTCAGGGTGTACTTAATTTTTTACAGACTGCTGCTGCTTTTTTGGCTTGTGTTGAATAATGACAGGGTGATTATTGGTCATCTAAGTTTGTATTTGCCTAATTTTAAGAGCTGGTAAGGACCAGATGATTTTATATAATGTCCTGGCACTTATAACCTAGACTTGAAAGAGGGTGTACTTTTTTTTCATGACTCTATATTTATTCTTCAGACTGTAATTGAATGGAAATATTGGATCAGTGAAAAATCAAAACAATACAGAAATCAGAATTTATTTTTCTTACAAAGTGACATACTTTCGGCACTGGTTTATATTTCAGATTTGGAATTTGATCCTTTTATGCTTTCTGAAGAGACTGTGCAGATAAAAAAAACAAACAAAAAAAACACATTTAAAAGACATTAGAAAAAAAGTGCAACGGGTTGGGAACGTACACAAAATGTGACTTAATTTTTACCCCCATTCTGACTGACTGACTGGGTCTTTAAAAAAAAAGTTGGCAGGATTTGAGCTGTGAAGAACTCCTGATTGTCAAGCAGATGCAAAAACACAAATGGTATTTAAAGAAAAACAGTGAAAAGCGTGGGACTTTGGTTACGTGAACGTGGATAAAAGCTGGAAGCGACTCATCACAACTGTCACTCCGTCGCTGAAAAGGTGTTTTCCAGCCTGATGAAAAGTTCGGACACCTTAAAAACCCAAAACAATCAATCATGTATCAGTAGAGTCAGCAGTGCTGCACTTCATACAGTGCTGGAAGTTGTAAAAAGCGTCTACGGTCTACAGAGTGGACGGACAGCAGTGAGAGCAGCGGGTTATCTTTAATTAGCACTAACTTGCACTGAAGAGAAAACGGCATGGCGACATTCAGTTCGGCTAGAAAAGCTGCACACCAGACATCCCTCCACACAAACAGAGCTGGGCGACGGAAAGAAAACGACCGAAACCACGTTGCTGTTCTTGTTGTGATACAAATCATAGCGCACACCTGACTGGTTTGCGCTTTTTTTTTTTTGGAAAAAATAAACTTTTGGTTTGTTTAACATGCACACGATTTAGCAACACGTACCTCAGCTCAGTTTAAATCTCTGCAGTTTGGAAATCTCCACGATGTAGAGAATACAATTTGGTTCTAAAAACCATGGAGATTATAGCATTTTCATTGGCCAATGATGTGTCTCGAGTCTCTACATCTCATACTTGTTAAACAGGTGAAAAACAGGTCCTGATTGGTCAGAAGTTGTTGATTAATTCAGTAGAACAGCAGCTCTGACAGTAGCGTAGGTTTATATTAATGCACTCGTTCTAATATGTTATCGTTTCTGTAGTAACGGCACAATCACAGGGACTTGTACGATTGGACGCTTGACAAACAGGAAAGAAAAATGTGGGAGATTGTCGATATGGCGATATTTTCTGTAAGGAGACGAACATTTATGGAAGGCGTCTCCAGTGTCCGGACTCGGGAAATAGCACTGATTAAAACATCATCGCCCAGCTCTACGTGATGCTTCTCAGAAATGATCCTCGCTACACCGAAAATGTGAACAAGTTCCTCTGAATCCTTCAGAGACCCCGTGGTCGAACACGCGCGTTCCGGCAAACGCTTGCGCACAATGGAAACGGCGTGGTGAGGAGTCACATGACGGAGCCCACTTTGGTTTTTGAAGCGCCACCAACAGAGGATTAAGGCCACAAACACTGATTCCCAGGATCCAGCCTGGACGCACAGACACGGATTTACAGTTTAGTCTCGTGTAGAGTGGTTCGACATGGAGGCTGCTCGCAGCGATCGTGTTCAACAGTGATATACTGAAGGCTTTGGTAGACTGAACATGAAACTGACATAGCAACAGCACAAAATGTAAAAATAATAATAATAATCAACCAAAGTTGAAGTTCATCATCGAACTTGTCATTGGCATGAAATGTTTCGTGAATGAGCAGAAAATGGAGTAACTGTAGAAAGTGGCCTGATGGGTGGCTGAGAAAGGTGTCACAGGTGTGATTAACCAGATACAAAAACCCTGATATTTAACACAAAGAGAATAGAAACTTATGAGATGTATTAAAAATCAGGCATAAATATTGTCTCTATAAGGCCGTGATTACTAACGATCAGGGATTTTACTGGGATGTGCAGCGACTCGATTGTGTTTGTAAATTTCTAAGCAGGTGCGCACACTTCGGTATATGACGCGCCTCCGTGTAAATGTCAATGACGTGAAGCAGCTCCAGGCCACTAAAGAGCGGGCTCTTGTGCAAACATGGCGAAAACGTACTTCAACCCAACCACTGATAGACAAACCTTACAAAACCCCCGTGTGTGCGCATATATATCACCACACGAATATTTCAGCAACTAAACTAAGCCCCATGAGCCATGTTTCCTGTTCAACTCATCCCTCTGTGTAGCGTGTGTGAACAGTGGAGTGATATGACCTGCACTGCACCGTTTAGAAGCTACAGAACATTCTACCCTCATCTGATTTTAAGGGTGTAGCCGTAAAGCCACACCTTCATTGGGAAGATCATTAATACTTAAAAAAAAAAAAAACCTCTAGTACTAGGAGCTGAATGTAGAACAGAGGGGTGAGAATCCATTAAGTCGGTCAACATCATGTTAGATTACTTGTCTAATGTACTTTGTAGAAACTGAAACGGTTCCACACATGCTGACCAGCGCTGGAGATCAAACAGTGCGTCAACATTTTTAGCCCTTCTTTTAAAATAAGTACATGGTGAACATCAGTTAACGAAGCTTATCAGGGACGCATCGAAAATTCAGCCAATGATTGGAGTGTTTTACTGAAGTGTGAAGTGGCTGAAATTTCAGTGCATCTCTAAAAAAAACATTATATACACACACACAGCTGTTAACAGATGTTCAGTTGGACACACGTCGATTTCCTCCCTGGTTCTCCCCCCCACACACTGTGACCAAAAGCAAGAGAGCTCCAAGTCTGTTAATCATTTAAGGGGGGGGGGGGGGGAGAAAAAAGTAACTCTCACAAGAAATTGAGGAAGAGGTGGGGCTTCTGGAGGTGTTGGTTAATATCATGATGGTCAACCATTCTAGTGTTTGTTTTTTTTTAAATTGGGAGTTGCCAATAAACTGTGCAGTGCAGGAGAATTCTCAGACTTATAGAACTTAGTTCAAGGCAGCAGTGTGTGTGTGTGGGGTGGGGGAGTTGTAGTTAAAGCATAGCTATATTCTCTGGCATGCAGTTCAGCTGTGTAGACGTGGTGCTGCTCCTGCCTGGAGCCTTCAGCTCCCTGGAAGCCCCACCCCCAAGGGGGAGGTTCTTCTGCAGCCCAGCTATCAGGGTGTCTCTGGTGACTGAGCCGAACTCATAGGTGAACGTTCCATAGAAGATGAGGATGAGAACAGTGAAGACCCACTCGCAGATGGCGGCGGCGTGCTGCAGGACGAAGCTCTCATGGATGAAGAAGGCGCCGCCTGAGACAAATGGTTAGGGAAAGCACTGATGTGTGTCATCCCCCCCCCACGTTATATTTACAAAAATTAAATTCAAACTAAATTATTTCCTGAGAGTACTATTTACACAAGGCAATGATTTAATTTATATTTTATTTCCAATATATTTAGAGACCAAGCGGCAAAGGAGCAAGGCACCGACTGCAATTGTTCGAATTTTTATGCCTCCGCCCCTGTAAGGTGCAGGAGGCATTATGTTTTTGGGTTGTCCGTCCGTCCCGACACCTTGTGAACACGATATCTCAAAGGCTAATGAAAAGAATTTCACCAAGCCTTCACCATTTGTGGACAAAGATAAACTGATTAGATTTTGAGATCAAAAGGTCTAAGGTCACTGTGAGGTAAAATGTCTGTCTGAAAACCTTGTGAACACAATATCTCCAAGGCTGATGCACATAATTTCACCAGGTCAAGATTACTGTGAGGTCAAAATGTCCATCCCCAAATCACAACTTAATAAGGTGTGTAGTCTACCGGGTGGAGGCATCCCCATCGACGCCGTTGGCGTCGAGTTCGATCTAGTTCACTATTATTGCACTTCCTGCTGTTGGGGTCTACAGCAGCCCGCAGAACCTCTTGATGGATTTTGATAAATTTTGGCACGTTAATAGAATAGTTCAAAGTGTCCAGGCATTGAATCCGGCATCAATCCATCCACCAGTCTCTGTAGCGCCACCTGCAGGCCAAATTTCAAGGTACTTTTGTGCCAAAAAGTTTTGAACCATTTTTGTTGGGCTGTGATCTCATATATCTGTAGCCACTTTATCCTGTTTTACAGGATCGCAGGCAAGCTGGAGCCTATCCCAGCTGACTATGGGCGAAAGGCGGGGTACACCCTGGACAAGTCGCCAGGTCAT
>JAODOC010000017.1:2393842-2405074 GCA_027575955.1 Nemapteryx nenga | reverse complement strand
ACTCATGCGAGGAAATTGAGAAGCCCCGCGAATGTTTCAAGACACTTTTGAAACTCTCTCACGAATGACGTTCGCAAGCTGTCGCAGCCCAGTGAGATACTGGCTTAAGAGCGTCTTAACTAGGAGAGAGTGAGTGTTCATTGTGCTGCTCGCTCTACTATTTCATGGTGATCTTTGTGCTACGATGCTTTTGGGAAACTCGGCACAGTTTGGTTTGACTTACACAAACGGTTCCACACATGACTGTAAAGGTCAGGGCTGGGTTTCCCAAAAGCCTCTTAATGCTAAGAGCATCTTAACTAAGAGAGTGTGTGTGTGTATTCATTGCGATGCTCGCTCTACCATTTAATGATGATCTTAGTGCTACGATGCTTTTGGGAAACCCACCCTCGGGTTGGTGACTGTTAGGGGGGAAGCCATGGCCAAATGGTTAGAGAAACAGCTTTGGCACCAAAAGGTTGCTGGTTCAATTCCATGAAGTGCCCTCGAGCAAGGCACCTAAACCCCAAGTGCTCCAGCAAGTGTGGTGGCGTACCTTGTGTCTGATTAGCAAAAGAAAAACTAATGATGTGATTATTCGTTCAAGTAAGAACCTCTTGGCCATGATATAAAGGGGGGGAAGCTCACGGAGTGTGAATGAAATGTTACTATCGCACCCTGTTACACTTCCTCCTGCAGTATAAAGCTGACTGAGACATGGCTCCTAAACACGTCATTTGATAATTTTCCGTTCTGAGCTTTGGAAAATCTTCTACTTGGAACCCTTTCCGATAGAGGAGTGCTCTGCTTCTCAAACCCTAACAAAAATTACCCTGATTAATTCTGACTGAAATTGTTCGTCATGGCCGAGTCTTGTCCTCTGTACCTGAACTGATCCTGGGCTCGAAGAGGAAGTGATCGTTTTTACTCGAGTATTATTGGCTTCTGAACGTGTTCTTCAGAATGAGGAAAATATGGATCAGCGTGCTGTGAGTAAGCTCACCGTTAAAGTAACGAACGACTCTTTAGGAGAAACGGTAACAGGATTGAAACGTTAAAATCTCCTGCGACCTTTACACCAGTAGTTTGGTGTTTGTGCAGCGCACTTTCCTCCATACATCCACACCAACATCCTGTCTGCCATTTCAGTGGGATGATATAAAAATATCCTGCTACGTACCAGCATCTAAACTCTAAATAACTTCTACTTAGATTTAACAGCTAGAACGGAGACGACTAAAACAATCCATAAGATGGATCGACTTGTGTTCAGCTCTTATTGCCATGGTGACATTTAGTTATCGTTTTATAGTCTATAAACTGATAACATTTGTTAAACTGATAGTGTTGTTCTCATCATTTATGTCTAAATGATTTATATTGTGTAATATTCCTTGATCTCGTATCCATTACAGCCCTTTTATTATCACTTCAGCACACTTTATTTGATAATATTTAACGCCACCCAAGTGAGAACAGGAATGAACTCGTTATGCGGCCTTCCACAGCATTAAACACAGCTGTAAATGGATGGAAGTAAAACACTTTAGGACGTGATGTTACAGGAAACTAATCAGTTCATGACTGGGTTTGGAAAGTAACTGAGCGTTCTGCAGAGACTCACCTACAGTGACGTTATTTGGCTTGTCTTTGTCTGGGAAGGACAGATAAACTCTGTAGTCCTCCCTCCATGCAGCGTCCAGCCCCGTATCTCTGTCCTGCCATCGCTTCAGCATGTATTGGACTGTGGCCTCATCCCCGGCCGTGGTGGCCATGTGGGGTACACGGGTCAGGACCCTGGAGGAGGGAGGGAGGCCGGGTCAGTCTCAGCTGTTCACTAACACATGCGCACACCCCTCCTCATTTCCACATGCTTATTACACTTCTTAACACATGACATCTGCTCCAATTCTGCCCTTTGCATTGATCTTTATTTCTCATCTCATGTAAATAAAAATGATCTGTGGTGTTTTTTAATAAATATATACATTTTTTCCCCAGTGTTTTAAAACGTTATTCGAAATTACAGGATGCTATTTTTGAGGTTTTTTTTTTTTTTTTTTAAATCAGAACCTTTAAGACAAATCTCAAGTAGAGTTTTTACATAAAGTGTCTAGGGGGAAAAGTTGACGCTTTCAGAGTGCTTGATTTCAAGCATTTAGTCGATTGCAGGCATCTCTCACGCTCATGTCCATGAAGAGAAAAGACCACGTTCGGTGGAGCCGAAACAGAAGATAACTGCTAAATTCGAAAAAGAATATAAATACCTGCTGTTAACTAGCTAACAAATGCCAGCAAGCTAATGTTAGCATAGCCGAACTAGCTAAAATGTAAACAGCTGCACTTGGTCCATGCTGAGCACTGAGTGTTTTAATATTAAACTAGAAAACTCACTGTTTGAGCTGAGCTTCAAATCTTTATCTCTCTGGCGTCTCTGAAAGCCTCCAGTTTTTTTTTTTTTTTTATAGAAGTCGGAGATGCTTCGCATTCAGCCTGATTTACTTTGTATTTTTGGACATTTTGTGTTTCGATTTTTTTTTATTTTAAGACACTAAATTAAGAATGATAAATTTTTCAAGGCAAATCTTACCCCAAGTTCAAAACAAAAGAAATGTTTGTCAAAAATGTAAATGTATTAAATACACAAGGAGAAAGAATGTAATTAAATGTTGATGTGTACGTAATTTAAATATCGATGAAATTCATATTCAGATACTTTTTGTGCACCTGCTTATTTGACTCCTAACTCACTTTAGGGTTTCCTCAATCTGCACATTGTCCACCTGAGCAATGAACTTCTCGATGAAGTTCTCGTCCACGTCCTGAGCCACCTGCTGCACCCACTCGGGTAACGGAGTCGAGTTCTTCTGTTTGATCCCAAAATGGCCGATTAGGATCCCTACGGTGAAGACGGCCGCTCCAGCCAGAGCAAACAGCAGCAGCTTCTTCAGCATGGTGGAGTTCTTGCACAGCTCTCACAGCTCCTTCAGCTGGACACTGTAATCTCCAGCTCTACGACTCCACTGACGGGGCTGTAAGTTCGTGACGTATGAGATGTGACATTATGGTCTGGCCCTTAAGGTCAAACTCTTCTATGAGACTGGGGTGAGCAGAAACAAAGATGAGACGCAGCTTCAAAGACCATAAAGTTTATTGATTAATGAGCTTGTGAGGTTCTAGTTGGACTTTATCCCACTTAAATCAGTTAATAAGCAAAAGGTAAATATGTGCCACATCTCACTCTGGAGTTTCTAGACGTCATACACGAACATGTTTTATCAGAGTTTATAATTTATTTATTTTTAATTTTTGTCTAATTCTATCAAGAGCGTTTTCCCAGGACAGGGTGAAAATGGTTGGGAAATATTCATTTTAATTAGCTGTTATTCATTAACCTGGTGAGGGTGAGCGAGTGAGAGGAGATAAATTAAGTAAGTAAATACTTTATTTACGTAATTGTTTCTGTAAACAATAAGTAAATAGATGGTTTGTAAGTAAATGAGTTAAAAGCAAGTAACAAAGTCAGTCAGTAAATAAATAATGGGTATATCAGGAAAATATGTGACGCAAAACAATGAAGTACATCAATTAAGTATATAAATAAAGTAAATGCGTAAGTAAACGGGTAACTAACTAATGTTTTTTTTAAATTATTTATTTTCTTGAGAAAGTGCTGTTCAAGGTTTTCCTCACAGTTAAAGGTCCCGGACTTCTATTTTGAAATCCATCATGGCCGCCGGTTTGTTCGCGCGGTGGTATCTGCGCTCTGTTTGCGCATAACATTGATTAACATCGAGTGACGCGCCGCTTTCGAGTCAATAAGTATATTTATTGGAATATAACTAAATAACTATATAAAGTAAGTAAACAACTAACTAGCTTTTTTTTTTAAACACATTTTCCTTTCCAGAGAAAGTGCTGTTCACGGTTTTCCTCACAGTTAAAGGGCCTGGACTCATATTTTGAAATCCATCATGGCCGCCGGTTTGTTCGCGCGGTGGTGTCTGCGCTCTGTTTGCGCATAACATTAACATCGAGTGACATTTCACTTTATTTTTTGTTTTAATGTCGTGAAGTTTCAGTTTCATAGTTTTGGTGTGTGAGCTGTAACTGTGGATGATTTGAGGTGTTTTTTTTTTTCTTTTTAATTGTGCGAGTTTCCCATGATGCACTGCGGTTTGTTTCACTTTCACTCTCCCGGACTGTGAGCGGTTTGTTTCAGCGCAGAGTCACTGTGAGTAAATATTAATGAGCGAGCTGTGAAACAGAAGCTCATGAGGTTTAAGCTGCAAACCAGGAGAGTGTGAGACTGCGTGTATTTCTGAATGGAGAGGATTTTGCAGTGTTATTGTGTCCGTGTACAGCCAGGGCTTGTGGATGAAATGTGACAAGAAATGAATGAGAAACCTTCAGGAATCAGCAAATAAGTGTTAAACATCATAAATATAAAAATATTGATGGTGTTTCAGGCTCAGAGTTGTAATTTGAACTCCAGCCATAACGTTAAAACCACCTGCTGAACATTGTGCAGCTCTGACCCTCGAGCATGGACTCCACAGGAGCTCTGAAGATGTGCTGTGGGATCTGGCACCAAGATGTGAGCAGCAGATCCTTTATTGAGTTCTGTAAGTTGCTTGGTGGTGCCACCATGGATCAGACCTGTTTGTCCAGCACATCCCCCAGATGCTCAATGGAATTGAGATCTGAGGAATTTGGAGGCCAAGTCAACACTTTGAACTCTTTGTTATGTTCCTCAAACTATTTTGATTATGAACACCTTTTGCAGTGTAGCACAGAGCATTATCCTGCTGAAGGAGGCCAGTGCCATGACGGAGTATTACCATTGCCATGAAGAGGTGTACCTGGACTGTGCCAACGTTTAGGTAGATGTTACAAGTCAAAGTAACATCTCCGTGAAGGCCAGGACCCAAGTTTCCCAGCAGAACATTGCTCAAAGTATCACAGTGCATCCATCGGCTTGCCTTCTTACCTTAGTGGTGCCATCTCTTCCCCACGTCACACCCAGCCATCCACATGATGTAAAATAAAACATGATTCATCAGACCAGGCCACTTTCTTCCATTGCTCCATGGTCCAGTTCTGATGCTCATGTGCCCATTGTAGGTCTTTTGGTGGTATACAGGGTGCATGGGCACTCTGACCAGCCTGTGGCTACGTAGCCCCAAACGCAGCAAGCTGTGATGCACTGTGTGTTCTGATGCCTTGGGTACCCACGACCCTGTCGCTGGTTCACTGGTTGTTCTTCTTTGGACCACTTTTGGTAGGTACTAACCACTGCATACCAGGAACACCTCACAAGACCTGCTGTTTTGAAGATGCTCAGACCCAGTCATCTCGCCATCACAATTTGGCCCTGGTCAAAGTCACTCAGATCCTTACGTTTGCCCATTTTTCCTGCTTCCAACACATCAACTTCAAGAACTAACTGCTCTCTTGCTGCCTAATATATCCCACCCCTTGACAGGTGCCACTATAGCGAGATAATGTTATTCACTTCACTTGCCAGTGCTTTTAATGTAATGGCTAATTGGTTTATTTGTAAGATTATTTCAAATGTTGATTTGTTTCCATTTCCTGTTTCTCAGCAGTTCCTGGAGAACATGTCCTTCCTGGTTCTCCTCCTGTGTTTGTTCTTCGTGTCATCATCTTGGACTGCAGTGACACAAACCAGTGAAGAAAGCGAGTCCTCTTTTCCAAAATCGACCAGTGGAGAGACGTTCCCCTGGAACAAGATGAGGCTTCCTCAGACCGTCTCTCCATTCCATTACACTCTCCTCATCCATCCCAACCTCATCAGCCTCGACTTCACAGGGAGCGTGAAGATCCGAGTGGACGTCCTCCAGGACACGCACACCATCGTCCTCCACAGCAAGGAGCTCAACATCTCCAGGGCTGGTCTCCGGGGCTTGGCTGAAGGTCAGAGCCAGGCTCTCAGGGTGCTGGAGTATCCGGCCTACCAGCAGATCGCTCTCATCAGCGAACACATGGTGCTGAGGAAGGGAGCTGTGTATGTCATCGAGCTGGAGTTTGAAGCCAAACTGTCTGAGAGCTTCCACGGGTTTTATAAAAGCACGTACCGCACCAGCGATGGAGAGGAACGGTGAGGAACCAATCATGGGGAGATCTATGGACATGTCTGAACCCCATAGTAGAAAAATATTTCACTAATTTCCCACTTTATTGATGTGTGTGTTGACAGGGTGTTGGCCTCCACTCAGTTTGAGCCGACGAGTGCGCGAGCAGCGTTCCCTTGTTTCGATGAACCTGCATTTAAAGCCAACTTCTCTATTCGTGTTCGCCGAGAGAGCAGACACATCGCCATCTCCAACATGCCCAAGGTAACATTCAGACACCGTATAGTTCATTGCTCTGATCTTAATGTCTGGAGGATTGAAATACAGACTCAAAATGTCAATGTTTGTTATTTTAAAAAGCCTCTTCAAACACCCGGTGATATTTGGATGACTCATTCGTGTGTCTCGTCTCGTCCCTGTCTCAGCTGAGGACGCTGGCTCTCCCAGAAGGTCTGTTTGAGGATCAGTTTGACGCGACCGTGAAGATGAGCACATACCTGGTGGCCTTCATCGTGTGCGACTTCCTGTCCATCAGCAAACACACTCAGCATGGAGTCGAGGTGAGAACGGATTTTCTCTCCAAGCTTCATGAAGGTTTTCTGCAGAGACTGAATCTTTTTGCTTAGTTCGTGTGAACGATGTAGTAAATAAAGCTGTGCCTGAGTGTTGGTTAATTGGCATAAAGAGAACACACCCACAGAGCGCTGTGTCGTTTGTGAAGGAATCGACTCTTTTGGCATGTTGGTGAAGAATCAAACGAGTCGTCTTTGAATTTAATTTAATGAATGTTAAACACAGACAGTGCAGCACAACAACAAAACAATGTGAAGTTTAATATATTGTTAATCAGAACGTAGACATCCGTGAGGAAACGTCAAGGAGCTGAAAGTGAAAGAGTTGACTCCTATTGATGAGCCGAGTCCCTCGGATGGTGGCGTCGTACTGATGATGATAGTGTCTTTACTCATAATAAGGTCATGTGTGGAAACTCCTCCGAGTCTCGGCTAAAAATCCTGAAGAAAATAAACCATGTGCACGTTTTTCTGACCTCTCTATTTATTATTATTTTTTTATTCACCTATTCGTCTGTGCTGTTGTGTCAGATCTCGGTCTACGCTGTCCCCGAGAAGATAAACCAGGCTGAGTTTGCTCTGGACGCTGCAGTGAGGCTGTTGGACTTCTACGACGATTACTTCGACATTCCCTATCCTCTACCTAAACAAGGTGAACATCTGGTACACATCTCACTGGGTTTACTGGTTTAAGAATCTGGTACTAATTCACTGGCGGTGATGAGTTTCCTACATCATGAGCTTAGTTTAAAATCTAAAGCACACCAGCTCATCTCAGAAACCAGGTGGAGATAAAAATCACGACTCGGACAAACTGAGCACTATGATGGAAAAATAACAAATCATACAACTCTATAGCGATGTGTCAGTTGTCTTTCATCGTTTCCTCTCAGATCTGGCTGCCATCCCGGACTTCCAGTCAGGCGCGATGGAGAACTGGGGTTTGACCACCTACAGGGAGACGGCCCTGCTCTTCGACCCCCACAAGTCCTCAGCCTCCGACAAGCTGGGCATCACCATGGTCATCGCACACGAGCTCGCACATCAGGTTCAATGCCTTCTACATGTTCACACAAGGAGCTTTTTCTTCTACAGACCCCGAGGCTCCACCAGCTGGGGGGACATGAGGTTCAGTTTGAGAAGCATGGTGTTCTGGAGCCTCGAAGCTTTGCGTTGGTTTTTCCTTTAATTTGTCACGCGTCTTTGTGTGTGAATATATAACTCTAAAGAAGCTTCCAGTGTGTGACTACAGTGTACTTTATAGATGCCGGCGAGTAAAAGTTGAATACACAGTAATGTCAAAGCTTTTGATTGAAAGCTGTTTCTACAACGATTAGTGAAGGATGCTCAGGTGTACGTTTTTATTAGTTTTTTTTTTATCAAAAGGCTTTGAAATGGTTGTTCTGGGGAAAAAGTAGTTTCAGGTAGAACTTTGGAGAAGCAGTGAGGAGCTCAGGATCTCTCTCTCTCATATCTGTGTTGTCGTGACTCCTCTGCAGTGGTTTGGTAATCTGGTGACGATGCAGTGGTGGAACGATCTCTGGCTGAACGAGGGCTTCGCTAAGTTCATGGAGTTCGTGTCTGTGAACATCACCAACCCCGAGCTGCAAGTGGTGAGTCGTTCTTTTTTTTTTAAACCACAAAATTAACACAAACTCTACCATCTATTCAATTATCACAGAGTGCTGGGTTTCCCAAAAGCCTCTTAACACGAAGAGCATCTTAACTAGGAGAGAGAGAGAATGATCTTTGTGCTACAATGCTTTTGGGAAACTTGGCAGAGATCATTACAGGCCTGACTCAGGAAATGTGTTCCCTTCAGAACGATTATTTAAAAAGATTAAATTGAAGCGATTCATTCAAAACGATTCCTTCAGTACAGTTAATTCAAAAAGCTTCATAGTGATTCTTTCAATCGGGTTATTACCAAAAAAAATCATGCAAAATGATTCATTTAGTTCAAAAATACTCATTTATGAATTCTGTCAGTACAATTAATTAAAAGATTCATTCACAGTGATTCCTTCATTAGGGCTATTATAAAAGATTCATTCAAAATGATTATTTTAAATTGATTTATTCAAAGCACTTCAGTGAAGCTAAATGAAATGAGTCATTCTAAAAAAAAGTGAACAGTAACACACAACAGAATCAGACCGAATAAACACTTCTCTAATTCAAAGGGTGTTTTATTAGAAAATAAAGTGTACAGGTTACACGCTGTGTGTTAATCATACATGTTGATAATAAACCTCAGTCTCTTCCTATGATGGCCTCTTGTTAGAGACTTCAGATTCTTCAACATGACACAACAAACTGCTTTAAAAAAAAAAAAGCCTGGGAATTAAACGTGAAATAATAAGTGATGTTCCTTAAATCATACGTACATGCTGTGTTCCGCAGGAGGACTATTTCCTTGAGAAGTGTTTCGAGGCAATGGAGGTGGACAGTTTAAGCTCTTCTCACCCCGTGTCCACCCCCGTAGAGAACCCGGCTCAGATACGGGAGATGTTCGATGACGTGTCTTACGACAAGGTTCGACAGCAGATTAGTGTTGTGTTTTAGTCCCAGAGTTGGAAAACACTTGCGCATATATAAAGTGTGTGTGTGGTTTGTCAGGGTGCGTGTATCCTGCACATGCTGAGGGAGTTCCTGAGCCCTGAAGACTTTAAGATGGGGATCGTTGCCTACCTGAAACGCTACAGCTACCAGAACACCATCAACACACACCTGTGGGAGAGTCTGACCGCTGTGAGTTCACGCTGGTGTGAAACAAAAACCTAAATATCAGTACAGCTTACAGATTTAAACTGTCTAAAAATGCGTGTGTTTGGTTCTCTCAGAAGCAGCACTCTGAAGACGAGGTGGACGTCAGGGCGATGATGGACACGTGGACCCTGCAGGAAGGCTTCCCGCTCATCACAGTGGAGGTCAGAGGTCGTGAAGTGCGCCTGAGTCAGGAGCGATACCTGAAGGGCGACGACTCGTCCCAAACCTCTGGGTGAGGACAGCGCTGAGAGCTCACAGTCCTCTAAACCTGTTATGAAGTTACTGATTGGTCCTGTTGTTTGGAACGTGACACAAATCTACAATGTATATCATTCTCTTCACCAGCCAAGAGTTTACAGTGCTCTCCAGAATTATTGGCACCCTTCAGCGAAATGAATAACACCTCCCGTGAGCATGGAGTATAGGTTTATTTTTTTAAATTACGGCACTCGTACAAGTGACTGACTGCACTGAGTCTCTTCCTGTAATGTCTAACAAGGTAGACGCTAGTGCAGCAGTTCACTGCTTCAGAACATTTCAAGCCCCTTTATCTACTTATGGTTAAGCATGCGCGCGCACACGTCACTGCAGCCGGAGTAATAGTTTTAAATAATGTACCATGTAACGATTAAGCTGCTGGTGTAAAAGGTGAGTTATGGAGTTTTAACCTTCCAGCAGTGTTAAAGGAGAACTGAAGTCATTTTTAAACTTGCTTTATTTCTTAATTAACGTGTTTTTCGGTTTTAGTAACCTTATATCGTGACTCGTATTGGCAACTAATTGCAATTAAATATTGTACTTACCGGCCTATTTGGTTTTTAGCCGTGTTTGAATTTAGTTCGTTTAGTCCGCGGCAGGCGTCGCTTATCCACACAATCTTCACGAGACTTTTGCGAGACTTCAAAATGTGACGTGTCACCCAGGTGTCAGTGCTGCCATTTTGAAAGCTGTTTTCCAAACAAAATATTGCACAAATGACGATTACTGACTACTTTTTCCAAACTTTCCTGATTGCTAACAAAACAAACAAAACTTCCGGCTTGATTACGTCAGCGTTCGAAAGAGGGCGTGCGCGTCTTTTGACAACCCCTGTGTCCGAAATCGCTGCCTACTCACTATATAGGGCACTAAATAGTGGAGATGCCATTCTGTAGTGCTGTTCAAAACCTTAGTGAGGATTATTTATCGCGCACTCAAAGTAGTGTACAACAATGGTCACCAACCAAAGCAATATATCCCATCATGCATTGCAGTCGTGCTGAAAGAAATCAAATTAAAAGTCTCAACTTTGATTTAATAAAAGGCAGCAGCAAAGAAGAAAGTATTCAGCCTTGATTTAAAAGAACTGAAAGATGCAGGAACTTTGTATTGCTTAATGTAGGAAATATGCTCAGTATAATATGGATTTATCACAAAAATGCATGCATGTATTTATTATTTTGGAAATCCACCAGCTGACTGATCTGGCATGTTTTAATTATGCGACAGTAATGACGTAAATACCAGCGTGACTTACAAGTGTCCAAAAGCGTTTTTTTTTTTCATTTTACCAATGAGTTCACGATATAGTTCTCTATATAGTGATTCCCTATATACGTAGGGAGTAGTGAACGAGTAAGCGATTTCGGACACGGGGTTTGATTTCCACTGCACGTTTTACTTCCGTCCTACGATGTCTCGTACAGGTCTTAACGAATCTTGTTTACGGCCATTGGTTTGACATATGGATTGATATTACATAGCATATTTCAAACACTCATAACTTGCTATAGCAGCGACAAAATAGCGATCAAAAATGCATTCCTATATTTAATAAA
>JAODOC010000017.1:1981586-1991837 GCA_027575955.1 Nemapteryx nenga | reverse complement strand
TATTAGCAGTGTCATACATTTAACCCTTTGTGTGCCATATAATCATTGCTCAGGTTAGGACATCAGTTTTATTGATCATGATTACACAGTAGCGGCTGAATATTGGTAGAGACACATCCCTAGTGTCCCTACTCACAATTACGCCCTAGACTACAACCATCACCAAGACCAACAATCTGACATACATCACATCTATAATGATCCTGTAAATGCTTGGATCAATCTGTGCACTGCCTGTCTTGACTACAAGAAAGCCGATGACTCAGTGCCCCACACATGGATCCTTGAATGCTTGAAACTGTACAACAAGAACCTTCATCAAGAAAAGAGGCCAACTTCAAGCCAATAACATGGGTCACCATCAAGTGTGGTATATACCAAGGAGACACCCTGTCCCTGCTGCTGTTCTGCATAGGGCTGAACCTCAGCCAGATCATTACCAAGAGTGGCTATGGATACAGACTATGAAATGGAGCAACTTCTACATGGATGACATCAAGCTCTGAGCAAGACATCGACTCACTGATCTATAGCAACAACATCAGAATGTCATTTGGACTTGATAAGTGTGCTTGGATGGTAACAAGGACAGGGAAGGCAGTCAGAATCGATGGGGTGGTGCAACCAGACAGCATAATGGGAGACATGGACGACAGCTACAAGTACCTTGGAATCCCACAGGCAAATGGCAACCATGAAGAAGCCAGCCAAATAACTACAGAAGACAGCTGAATGGGAATAACAAGGTCTGGGCCATCAACACCTATGCCCTGCCGGTCATCACATACCCTGCTGGCATAATAAGATGGCCGAAGGAGGAGACCTCATCAAGACAAGAAAACTCCTGACAGTGCACGGAGGGTTTTACCCAAAGTCCAGCACCCTGAGGCTGTACGCTAAAAGGAATGAAGGAGGCCGAGGACTAGTGAGCGTCAGAGCCACTATCCAGGATGAAACAACAAAAATCCATGAGTACATCAGGGAGATGGCCCCAAATGATGCTTAGTGAATACCTCAGGTAGCAGAAACCCAAGAAGGAAGTGCAAGAGGAGCCATCATAGAAAGGCAAACCACTGCACGGGATGTACCACCAGCAGATAGAAGTGGCTGATGTTGAAAAATCCTACCAGTGGCTGGATAAAGCTGGACTGGAAGACGGCATAGAGGCACTAATCATAGCTGCACAGAAACAGGCCCTAAGCACAAGATCAATAGAGGCTGGGGTCTACCACATGAGGCAGGACCCCAGGTGCAGACTGTGCAAAGATGCCCCCAAGACAATCCAGCACATAACAGCAGGGTGTAAGATGCTAGCAGGAAGAGCGTACATGGAACACCATAACCAACTGGTTAGCATAGTGTACAGAAACATCTGTGCCATATGTGGACTGGAAGTCCCAAGGTCAAAGTGGGACACACCTCTGAAAGTAGTTGAGAATGACCAAGCGAAGATCCTGTGGGACTTCCAGATATAGACGAACAAACTGATAATGGCTAACCAACCGGACATGGTAGTGGTGGACAAACGGGAGAACACACGGGCTGTGGTGATAGATGTGGCAATACCAAGTGACAATAACATCAGGAAAAAGGAAGTGAGAAGTATCAAGGTCTGAAAGAAGGGCTAGAAAGGATGTGGAAGATGAAGACAACAGTGGTCCCCGTGGTGACAGGAGCCCTCTGTGAAGTGACCCCCAGAATCCTCATCTAAGTGATAACAGATAGCGTGATTATAAATAACTTGCTTCTATAACTGTGTCCTATATTGTCACAATGTACACACACTAACATATTAACATCTGCTGGACAATAAACACTCTTACACCACTCCTGTGTCAGCTGAACCTGAGTGAGTGTTTGGTCAGTGTAAATTAGAGCTGGTAGGATAAATGTTCATTTAATTTCTACACAAATGTATATTCCTTAGACTTTTAAGCAGAAGGAAGTCCAGAACTCGGATCTAGGCCATTTAACTACCAACACATTCTACAATAATCACAGAGATATGTGAGTTTATTCCACATAATGAACGCACCAGATATTTCTGTTTCACAAAAGCAAGGCATTAGAACTGAATCCAGTATTACAGAAAACATACAGAACTTCTCAACAACCCATGAGGAAGTGCTCAGAGCTCTGCCCTCTCATTTGGAGATGGGAAGGTTTTTTTGGTGAAGTTTCATGAATAGACCAGTAGGGTGCAGTCAGAACACCTGTATGATCTTGTGCTTTCAAACCCCAGTGAAATACTTGTGGTGATGGTTTAGAGAAAGCAATGGGCTCCACCTTCTTCTCGAAGCAATATCCTGGTGGACAACATCCTTTCAGGGTGGGACTGATAATAAAAACACATCCCTCCCTACACTCCTCTGACCTCTCTATGTTCTGTGCATGTGAACATCACAAACAAATTGTTCCAGCAAAAGAATAAACATAAAGCATAAATACTGCCACCAAACACTGGCACCTAATTGATCAGTGATTTCTCGGTAACAGCTATGAGAGGTGCAGATGCTAAATTCCATGTGGCAGTGCAACAACATTTTCAATTGCAAAAGACCAGCAAGAAGAGGCTACACTGAGCTCACAGCCGAGGCTAGAGCTGTGTTTTAATACAATGTAGCTGAATAGCTAATGGAGATTGAGCCATCTTTGGCTTCAGCATCCATGGGTACAAAGTGATACTCTATAAGTTCAGTACTTGACAAAAAAAAAAAAAAAGATTGGTTTGATGAGAACTCATTCACCATCATCACCTTGCTGGACAATAAGCATAAAGCATATCCTGAACAATCCCTCACCTGGTGTGCTCAGATGGCAGAAAGCTCCCAGAGGGATACAAAAGACTGTAAGAACACTGCAAAATTCATAGTGGAGAAAAAAGGCACAAGAAAAACCATGTGCATATATCTGCCGAAAGAAACAACATCCATAACTTCTACAGTTAGGCTATAACTATATATCAGCCAAGAAGTCACTCTCTCACTTCCCTGAAGACAGCAGATGGTCTCTCACTCCAAAAAGACCAGCAGAAAATTATTTTGAGGTGCTGAACACTTTGATGCCTTTTACAACTGGCATGCCCTTGGAGACAAATCCATCCTTGAAGAACTGCCTCAGTGTCCTCTTCATGTCCTCAACCTTGGTAGTGACAACATCCCTGCTCAGGTACAGAATCAGGAAGGGTACTTCTACACAAGAACACTTCACCTATACATAGTTATGGCCTGGGAAGATAAAAGCATCCCAAAGCAGTGGAGAGACACAAACATCATCACCATATGAAAAAATAAGTGTCATATGATATTCACAACTTAGTAACTTCAGTAAAAGTGCAAGGAACAGAACCATGACCTCTCATGTGTTACATTCGACACTGTGAACAGGACACTCCTTTGGAACATGCTCCTGAAATTTGGTTGTCCAATCAAATGTATCAATATCGTTTGGTCATTCCATAATGGGTTGATGGTTCATGTGACTGTCGAAGGCCTAGAGTCAGACCCCATCAGCACAGGAGTAAAGTAGGGATGTGTGCTGGTTAAGTTTTTGAGGGTTTGGTTAAATAGTTCGACCAAGCCGTCTGTCTGTGGGTGATAAACACTTGTGCGGATTTATTTAACCCCTAGTAACCCATAGAGGTCACAAAGTGTGCAAGACATAAATGTAGTGCCCTGATCAGTCAGGATTTCTTTTGGAATCCCAACATGGGAGATAATTTTAAACAATGCCTCTATGGCACTGTGTGCAGAAATGCTATGCAGTGACATTGCTTCCGAGTATCACGCTGCATAGTCCACCAGGACTAAAATAAAGCGATGCCCTCGTGCAGACCAATCTAATGGCCCAACGAGAGCCATCCCAATTCTTTAGAATGGGGCCTCGATTGGGGGAAGAGGGCAAAATTCTGCTTTTGGCCTGGCATTACCAGTTGGATTTACCAGTTGGCATTTGCAACATGCTGCACACCACCTAAAGACATCTCCATGAATCTCAGGCCAGTAGAAGTGGACCATGAGACTGTCCAGTGTTTTATCCTGCCTTAGGTGTCCTGCCATAGGGTTGTAATGAGCCACATGGAATATGAGTTCCCTACGGCTCTTTGGGACCAACAACTTGTTCACACTTTTGTCGGTCTGAGTGTCCTGCCTCACTCAATATAACCTATCCTTAACTCCTGAAAAGTATGGGCAGGAGAGCATAACATTTGGCTGGAGGGTTTGACCATCAATTGCTCTCACTTGGTCTCACTCATCTTGCGCCTGCTTCAAAGGGAAATCCTACAGGGAATTCCCAAGAGAACGGGGAGGGGCGGGTGGTCCCCATTCTCCATGTCATTTTGATGCGGAGCTGATGTCAACGGCCTTGGGATAGCTTCCCCAATGTAATGCTGGGATCCCCCTGTGACGTGTTAGTGCAGTACCAATCCACCACTACACACTCCATTAAGTTCTTAAACCCCAACCACTCCGTCCCCAGAATTAGTGTGTGTGTGAGGTGTGGGCTAACTGCCACCTCAACACAATAATTTGTCCCCTGAAATTAGATTTTGACTGACACCAGTGGGTATTTGTGAATATCCCCATGCACACACTGTACCTTCACCACATGTGCTGAACCAAAGCTTGGTGTAAGTCTTGCCTTGATCCAAGCTTTGGTGGCTGGAGGTCTGAAGCAGCCTGAATCCACCATGATATGTACCCCCTTGGATACTCACCAGTATGTGAACAGCCAACTGACTTCCTCCATTGTCAGTATGCGGAAGTGTTGATGCTGCTGCTCAGGGGTTTAGCCGATGCATTGCAGGATCATGCACTTCAGGACAGCATACTCCAGCCTATTGTCAGTGGGCAGCTGCTGGGCTGCAAGCTGGGCTTCCTCATTTAGGAGCGGCAGTAGACAAGTTACTTGCTGCTCGTTTGGCCAACCCCACACCTCCGCACCTCACTCAAAGAACACCAGGAAGGCCTAGGGGTCATCATGCAGCCCCAACTTGGTCAGGGTGATACTGGGGTAGCCCACTGACTCTGTGACTGGAGCACCACCTGGCGTGATGAACCAAAGGATTGCTTGGCGGCGTTGGGTCTGCAGCATGGCCTCGGAGCGCTGCTCCTATTCACTGTGCAGGGCGACCAGCACCTGGTACTGATTCTGTTGGGCAGCAGCGAGGGCATGGACGAGCTCTTTGAAGGGGAAGAACTCCATGGTTCTGGTTCGCTTCAGAGTCCCTTGATTTCAGCACTAGTATAATAAATCCCTGATTGGGGAGGACGCTGGAACACAGAAACAGGTGGGTTTATGGATCACTTTAATTCAATATATGACTCATAACTGTATGCCATCTTAGTGTGTGTGTGTGTGGGTGTGTGGGTGTGTGTGTGGGTGTGTGTGTGTGTATGTGTGTGTGTGTTGTTTGGGGCTATGAACTCATGGCCTATGGATGTGTTTATTTGTTTATGTATTATATTTTAAATTTTGTTTTACCTGTCCAGGGACTACAGATGGAAATTAGCTATATAGCTATAATCTGGCACAAGTCATCTTTTTACTTCTGTAAACAATGTCTATTGTGCATGGTCCCTGTTGAACTAAACTAAACAAACAAACAAACAAACACACTTTCTTTTATTTACAGAAAAACAGCACTTTTCAGCACATAGTCAGGTACATGTAAATTTGCATATGCATAGTAGTTTAAATCCTATGGTGGGCTGCAGAAGCTTTTGTAGATGAGCTGTGAGGTATAAAAGGTTGAGAGCTTCTGTTCTCTGGGGTTCAAGCTTGGGCTTTGGCTGGACCTTCAAGGACATTCAGAAGCCTGTTCTGAAACCAGAAATGGATTTAGACCCTTGCCAAGTCTGTGTCATGACACATATTATTCATTACTCGCAGGGTTCTATGGAGAGTTCCTTTGAACAGGGTTTTTTTTGTCTGCCATGCACTGTGAATTGTAGGTACAGGTGTGTTTTTTTTCCCTCCAAATCATTTCCAATAAGATAAACTCTAAACTCTAGCCAAACTCTAAAGACTTATTTAGATCTCAAACAAAGCAAACAGTGTGCTGTCATTTTCTGATTATCTTGAGAAGTTGGAGTGGGTCTGAATACTGCACTTATTTAAATCAGAGGTTTCAGTGTTTGATTTGTAATAAATTTGCAAACATGTCTAAAACATCTTTTTGCTTTGTCATTATTGGTTATTGAATGTAGATTAATGAAAAAATCCAGTACCTTTTAAGTTAAATCTATAACAAAATAAAGTGCAAAAAGTGAATGGGAGCTGAATATTTTCCCACCGTACACACGTTATTAGGACATTAAAATAATATTTTAATTAATTATTTAATTAATGAAACAATTTAAATAAGTCAAGTTTTAACTGTCTTGTAGGCAGAGTTGCACAAAGAAGGCCAGCCATCTCTTAAACCACGACTCTCAGTGAGGCTCAACCACATGCAGCAACTGCCCTTTTCACAGATTGAACATTTTCCAACCACAGAACTGACACTCTGCACATCTGCACGCATGACTTCTGCATTTGAACTGCAAAGACTCCTGACTCTCTCACCTGTGTTTCATCATTCCGACCACCAGCTGCTTCTTTCTCACAGCTTTTTTTCACTCACTCATCCTGATGCCTGGAGGCCAAGTGGCCTGTCAGTTGCTCGCCTCTCATGAGGCTGTCTGCATCTATCTTGAGCATGCTTCATCTATGCTATGAGCTTGCTCAGCTTGTCGCAGCTTCCCTTGAAGAAACCACGCAAAAACGATAAGAACATGCAAACTCCACAAAGAAAGGCCCCCGTCAGCCGTGAGGTTCAAACCCAGAACCTTCTTGCTGTGAGGCACCAGTGCTGACCACTACACCACCGTGCTACCCATCTTTTTTCCACTATTCACTAAATTAAACACCCACCCTGAAAGATTATGAGCATGATCATCTTGCAAAAATGATGTTTGAAGTTTAATTACTGTACATCATCCACAGAGCAGTTCATTTTACTGATAATTATATAAACAGGTGAAAATCTGGATTAAAAAGTGAGACTAATGTACTGTATTTATTAACATAAAAATGGTTTGGCTGCATTTCGACACACATCACATTCAGATGCTCCTGATTAACTGAATCAGACGTATTAAATTGTATAATTCATTAATTTAGCTTGTTGAATTAAATTAAAGAGGTCACTGTAAGGTACTGCTATAAACAATGAGCATAAAGGCTTTTCCCCGATAATCCATCAGAGTGAGCACAGCACTGCAAACCAATTCATTATTCTGAGCTGGAATAGAGATTCATTGGCACCTAATGAACTTACAAATGTTATCAGATCAAAATATACTCGTGGACTCAAACTAGGACTTTTCTTCAAATATGTTCAGCCATGAAAATAAATCCAAAGTAAACTGTACATCTGTACAAACTGTGCAAAAAAATAAAGGGTCTTATTTAAGGTTAAATTATGATGATTTAAAACTGTATCACTTATAAACTTGGTAGTGTATTTGAATAAAGTGACACATCATTAACTCAGAGGATCTTCTACTGAACCTCGAGAGGAGATATGTGTGTTAGATTACTGTGGTGTTTCGTCTCAGGAAAAAAGCTGAGAATTGGGAGACTCCATTTTATTTCCATTCAGTTTCACTGGTGTCTCTGAGAAACTATAGAGATAATAAAGAGATCTGATTTTTAGATTTTTTTTCCCCCCTTTGGGCCTTTTTAGTGAGCACAGAGCAGTAGGCTATAAAAATACACACCCCGCCCACACACATAAATAAACCCTGCATTAGTTTGGCCCCACAGATCGTTTCTTCTTTGTCTCTCGTCTGATAGTTCAACAATGATTGGGTTTGAAATTCTGCATGTGTCCCTCTGTGTCATGGGTGAGTGTTAATAATCTCATTTATTTCTTCATTAAATGAAAAAAAGGTTGAAATTTTGTAGAAATGAGAAGAACTTCATACAGTCCAGCACATTATAGCTCTGACAATAGAATCTCACACTGTAAATTATAATTACATAATAGTATTCATTACATTGTACTGTAACTGAAAAAAATTAATTATTCAGGGGGGAAATTCTTTTTTTCCTGTCCAGATTTGTGATTTTGTTCCTGAGAATTTATAGACTTTTTAAATTCGTTCAATTAGAAATGAAACTCAGATGATCAGCTCCAGTTAGAAACACTGATAAAAGCTCATCTATCCTGACTGTATTAAAGTTGTGTGTAATGTGTGAATGAGGTTGTGTGTTTTCTGGGTTGCAGGTTTGCTCTCAGAGACTCTGTGCTCTTTAACTGTGGAGGTGGAAGCTGGAGATAACGCCACTGTTTGGTGCCAACATGAGCTGAGTGTTACAGGTTCCATCTTCTGGTATAAACACACGAGTGGTTCAGTTCCACTTCTTCTTGGGTGTAAACAGTTTTTTGCGTCTCGTCCATCAGAGAATTGTGAGTTGTTTACTGAAAGTGAGCGAATAGTGATGTCTGTTCATGAGAAGAACACGTCTCTCACCATCACCGCAGTAAATGTCTCTGACACAGGACTGTATTACTGCAGCTTCATGAAACGGGTCATAATGGCCTTCAGCAACTCGACCTTTTTACATGTGAAAGGTAAATTTATACAAAGAGAATAGTTTCTTTCAAAGTTCACAGATGTTTTGAGGTTAAAAAAATATTTCCTTTTCCAGATGGAAATAAAACAAATAAGAACTCCGAGAGAACAAAAGGTTTGTTATTTACCCGTTCTTCCGAAAAGAACTTTTGTAGTCTCTCTATAAAATTGTTTACCTTTGTATATGATTATCTCCATTTTTCAATTTTAAGTATGATTCTGTTGCAAATTATTTCCCCTTTTCCAAGGTTCAGTCTCTTCTCCTGTGTTCTTGGTGCTGACTGTGGTGTTCGGTGCAGTGACTGTGATTCTTCTCAGTGTCCTGATCTTCATCATACTGAAGCACAGAGAAACACACAGAGGTAAAGTTCTGCTGTCAAAAGTTCAGTGTAATAATAACCCTGCTTTTAAAAAATCAAATATATAATGGTAAAATAAAAAAAAAAAGTGTTGTCAAGTTTCTTTTTTTTTTTCTTTAGGTGATAACGCTGATAAACATGATGAGGTAAATCTGAGAATATGAATAATAAAATACAGTAGCCCTAAGAATTACTGACAGCCTCCTAAAATATGACAAATGATTGTTTTAACGTTGTATTGTGAGATGGTGCAGAATATGGTGTTGTACAGATGCAAACCATAACAATGGCCTTTTTTTCTGGTCATCTTTTGTACTAACAGTATTCGAGGACGCTGTCTATATACACAAGACTCTGACTGTTTCAAATCCTTCTTGTAACTACTGACTGCAGATCAGTTTTCTTCTATAGAGGAATGAAAGCGGTAAGAAATGTAGCTGCTCTGACGTGTCGTCTGTATCATTGCAGGAGCAGGAGGCTGATTCAGTGAATTACGCTGCTCTACAGTTCTCTAAGAGGAAAATCAGAAAGACAGGTGGACATGGTGAAATTCTGTATACACATGTTGTATATTCGGCTATCAGATAATAATCTAGCAATGTTGTGGTAACATGCTGACATAATCTCACATAATTTATTGTTTATTGTTTGTGATGTTTTCTGCTTTTTATCACAACAGAAAATACACAGTATGTAAGAAGAATTACACTGGAGATCTAGAATAGATTTGCATTAATAAACCTTATGTATATCTCATTTTGCACCGCCCTTCTTTTACTGCCTATCAGTTCACTAACATGAAATAAAATTATTTAGCAAAAAAAAAAATCTGACCAATATACGACTGAGAAAAGTTAAATTTTTATTTGCTAATAATTTTATTTCATTTTCAGATTTTATTTAGGTGATATCATTTTAATTATTTTATAATCACAATTTTTTTAATGAATAAGTGAAGTTTTTTCACTCTACACTCAGTGTATTGCTACAACTATAAATGCCTTATACCATATGTGTATCATTATTAATGGATATTCATGAATTCAGTGTCTTGATTGCGGTGTGGGTTACAATAAATAAAATCTCATTTCACTGTTCATCAGTAACAACGTTGCACAGCTAGCCTAGGGCAGCACGGTGGTGTAGTGGTTAACACTGTCGCCTCACAGCAAGAAGGTTCTGAGTTCAACCCCAGTGTGGAGTTTGCATGTTCTCCCCGTGTCCACGTGGGTTTCCTCCGGGTGCTCCGGTTTCCCCCACAGTCCAAAGAC
>JAODOC010000017.1:1159569-1171992 GCA_027575955.1 Nemapteryx nenga | reverse complement strand
CCCTCGCCGGCCACGGGGCTCGAACCCGGACCTTCTTGCTGTGAGGTGACAGCGCTAACCACTACACCACCGTGCTGTCCCCTTCTATAAACGTCTCTCAAAAAAAAAAAATTTAAAAATAGTGCAGTAAGTCCTTTGTTTGTTTTAGAAACAATGTCGAGTACCGTGGCTTTCATTTTAAAATAAAATTCTTAATATTTCATCGGACCAAAATCAGAAACGGAGTTAACTCTTTTAGAGAGGAGTAAACTGATGAGCAAACGTAAACGTAACCATGGAAACCATTTCAATTAAGAAATCTATAAAATAGAAACAGATTCGGTGTAAACGCTGGAAAATTCCATCGCAATAACGACGACAACATTCCGCTAGAGACCAGCTCACCAACGTCGCGCTCACACACTGCTACAGCGTTAAATACATGCTATTATTATTACTATTAAAACGGAAATCAAATTTTATTTCCACTGCACAAACAAGCAAAACTTTTGGCACTGGGGCTTTTTCCAGAAAGGTTCCAGCTGGACGTTTTTTTTTTAAATAAGCACCAATAATAGTAATAATGCTATTAGTAATAGTGTAACTGTAGAAATGTGTACAGTAACAACACTACTCCGGCTGACACTCCCCCCCCCCCCCCGGTTCACTCAGAAATAACGGCACTTTATCCGGAAGCATCATCCTCACTTCCTGTTTAGAGATGCACCTTAAAATGACCTTGATAACATTAAATAAAAATGTAGCTATTAGTCACCTTCGTAATGTATACAGGAGCGAGATTAAACAACATAAACACAGTGAGTAAAAAAAGGGAATAAAACGCATGCTAACAGTCTGATTAGGAGGAGGAGGAGGAGGGGGAGACAGGATGGTAAAGCACCGAGACGACATCATTAACGAGTCCACCGAGAGATTATTCACGTTATTCACTAACTTCCTGTAGATCGTTCGCTTCACTGTGGTGCTTCTGTTCCTCCGTTTATAAGAACCTCAGTCCGTTTTAACTCCAGGTTTATTTGTGAAAACGTGTTTCATGGCGAATCTGCACCTGTACGAGTGTTGGACTTCTGTATTTCTCGTTTTCATGCACCGTCTCTAGTCCTTTATTTTGTAATTACTGTAAATAAACCATGCTGGAGGTCGGATCAGAGATGGAGAGACTGAAACAGCGTCCGCTCCTCTCCTCGTCTCTGGTGTTGAAGCTCCACACACTCGACTGAGGCTCGTCCGGGATTCCGGGTCATTGTCATGTTTGCTGTCTCGTTAACTCCGCCCCTTCCTGAGGAACCCAGGTAACAGTGTGGTGTTGAATACCATGATGAATCGAGTCTGCGGCTCAAACGCACTCCTGCTACTGACTCTGCAGCCACTCGCTGCGGATCTGAGCCACTTCCTTTCCGTACCAGTCGTGCAGTTTGGAGAAGCAGGTGGTTCCGGGAGATACGCCCACCTCTCCATGAGCCACACCCACCTCAGGGGGGCTTTTCCTGCGCGGAGGAACAGGTGGAGGACGCCCCCTCGGGCCACACTCGCCCTCCCAGGCCACCCCGTTAGCAAGCGTGGGTTTGCTCCAGGAGACGCTGTTCTCTCTCCCCTCAGCATGTGACGGCTCATTCCAGGAAACTCCGTTCTCCCTGCCGTTGGGATCGGGACGGAGCGCTGCGCTCACTCCTCCACCTCCTGCTGCTCCGCCCTCGTGCCGCTTCTGCACCTCCTCCAGCTGCTTCTCGAGCTCGCGCACCAGCAGGCGCAGGTACTGGAAGCTAGCGTGCGCTAACGCCTTGGCCCAGTCCTCCATCTCGGCCTGTGTGTCGGCGGCGAGTGTGTGGGTGTGGCTCGGTCCGAAGCGTACGGAGAAGGCAAAGTCGACGCGCTCGCTCTCACACAGCTCCACCGTGCAGCCCTCCAGCACCACCAGGCCCAGCGGCTCGCGCCTCCCGCGCTCCTCAAACAGGAAGAGCAGGTTGGCTTTGAGAACGCACCAGCGGCGGTGGAATGTCCCACTGCGCTCACTCTTCTTCATCAGGAAGCCTGATTTATCCGGAGGAACGCCACAGGTGGCGTAGTGCACCACGCTCCGCTCGTTTAGCTTCATCGCTGCACCTCACACACAGAGCTGAGGGAGAAAGAAATAAAACTGTTAACGTCTCATTAACTAACAACATCTTCCACAATAACACCTTCATTACACTTCATTACTCACAAAACAAACTGTTTCATCAGAAAAATGAAGCGAAACCTGCAAACACTCATTAACTCCAGCTCTTATACACACAGGAGTGTGTGAGGATGTGAGGAAGAGTTGACTTACACACAGGCAGCGTTTTCACATCACCCACTGAAGCTGAGGCTCACCATCACACAGCTCTGTAACACACACACACACACACACACACACGGTGAGTAAACAGGACAGCACTGACACTCAGAGCCACGTGTGTGTGTGTAAAAAACAGAGTTAAATATAAATCTGATGGCCGTGTTCCACTGAAGCACTGCATTGCAACGCTGACCATCACACAGTATGAGGAAAATCTGTCCATGTCTAACTTCCTGTTTCACACACACACGCCTCTGAGTGTCTGCACCTCTGAGTGAAAAAATAATTTTCTGTAAGAATAAAACAATCTGCATTATACACAATAAAAAGTACAATGTGTGGTCCATTAATAAAGAAAAGAGGAAGTGGTGTGGTATTAGAGAACCAAACCCTCAGGGACGCGCTGCTGCTGCTGCTGTTCAGAGTCACTCCACTCCACTCCGCTCCGCTCCGCTCCACTCCACCGCTCGTTATTTTCCTCTAACAGCAGCACACGCACTGGGCTACAGGACGAGTCCTGACTGACAGGACGGCATAATACAGCAGCGATGTGCCTTTACTGCTTCTGATCAGGATGGGTTGCCATGGTAACACACTCCACCCTGCACACACCTTCAGTTAAATAAACCTTTAAAGTGTGTAAGTGTGTTTGTGTGTGTGTTGACTCTCTGACATGTATAATCAGAACAATGAGAACTACATGTCTGGTTTATAACATTTAAAAATGATCTATATACTGATTATTTTTACAGTGTCAGGATTCAGACCCCATAACAGTCACTAATTAACACCTACATCACTAATGACCCATCCATCCCATAATCAATCAACAATCCGGGTACATCTCCAGGGAGAATGCTTAGAAATGTGAAAAACAACACGATTCCTGCTACTTTGCTCATTTTCCGTCATAACGTTTTTCAAATCTAGATATAAATAAATAAATAACCAGAGTTAAAAGATCATTAAAATCACTTACTCACTGTCAGCGTTTTTGTTGTTGATTTTATTTTCCCAACCACATTCCGCCAAATCAGGCTTCCTGCCCTGTTATTGGTGAGCAGGTCACATTCTAGCGCAATTGTCCAATCAGCGCGATGCCACGCGAACGCTGAACCAATCCTGTCACAGGAGGCGGGACTTCGTTCCTAAAACAGGTACGGAAAAAACCATCCACGTTTGCACAGCTTTAACCGAAGACATTTAATGCAAAAATAAAACAGCACTTGAAGCGCAACATGTAGGAGACACGAGTGCGATAAAACGAGAAGGAATCAATTAAACAGATTCAGAATTCAGCTTTGTTTTGTTCCATCTTACCAACAACAGCCGCCTCCGCACTTCCCAGCGCCTCTCTGCATGTCCCGCAGCCAAGAGTCACGTGGCACGACTTGGAATCCCAGGCATGTCTCGTCACGTGACATGAGTCGACTCTGTGAATCTGAATCACCTCCGGGTTTTTCCCGTTGTTCAGTGAGTCATTTATGATCAAATGTCGTTTATTTGAAGAATTGTTCAGTTCATGCGTTTTCTGAATCTTTGGCTCTTTTTCTCAAAACACAAAATGCTAAACTCTAGAAATCTATCAGAAGGAAACACCGCATTCAAAACCGTTCTCTCTTCAAAACCAGGATGTGTTTTTGCATCAAAATGACAAACACACACCATCATAAGAAAAGATCTTTCTACGAACCAACACCACACTGATGTGCTGCTCAGTAAAACACACTGATATAAAGATCTCATCAGGTTTACACCTTCTGCATTTTCAGTAGCGAGGGGATGGAGATCAAACACCTTCCATCGCCATGCCAAAATAAATAAATTAATAAAACTCTTCATTTGGGTTTAGGAATGCGGAGTATAGAACAATAACCTGTGGATGTTTGATGAAGCAGGTGTGGACCAGAGCAGCCCAGTGGAACTTCACGCTGTTGCGCTGATCCAGTGGAATGAGGATTCCCTGGCCTGTAGTGTGTCGGGCGGTGGTGAAGGGACCAAGCGTACGTGGCATGGTGATGGAGGAGGACGCCTTGCTGGCTAACAGCTGCGCACATGGTGATATTCCTCCTCTCAGGGGCCAATAATGTTCCGTCCCTGTCCCCTTCTGTAGGCTAGGTTAAAGGTGCTACATGTAAGGATTTTAGTTTAAATAATCAAAAATTAACCAAAATTATCAACAGAATGTGAAGAAATAACAGCTTTGACATTACTGTGTTGCAGAAATATCTCCTGAACTTAGCAATGCAAACCCGCTAGCCCCGAGACAGTGCTTTCTCAGGCTGACACTGGAGACTCCTTCTATAAATGTCACATAAACGTCTCCTTACAGAAAACTTTTAGAAAGATACTTTGAAATTAGTAAAACAGACTATCAGTGCAGGACACTACAGTGGAGTCAGATTGGATATTTAATGAGAAAGAAGAAAACAGGAGCAGAAGAAAAGCTCTGAGAGAAACGCTATGCCACAACATGTCCTCCTTCACCCCGTATATATTACACACATCTGTTCTGCTTATGTACACACCCCAACCATACACACTCTATTTATAACAGAGATCACACACACACACACAGGAGATCCACTTCAAACCCCCTCCCGAGAGCCGAACCACACAGGAAGTGGAGAGACCGAGTGAACGAGACCTCCTGCACACAGGAACGCTTGATGAAAGCGTAAGCACCACAGAATAAAGCTCATTATAATATTAGTGACGAGAGAAGGGAGAGGTGCTCTTCAGAGTCATGTGCCTTCAGCAAAGAGCCAGAGAGGTCCAGTCTGGGGTACTCTGGTCCTCCACACTTCAGGTACTCTTTCTTGTGTTTGGGTTCATGTTTGCCTTACACAAAGTCCTAGAGATCTATCAGAGCTGATCAGGATGTTCAGGAGCGTCAGAATATTAACACGCAACGTTCCAAATGACATTTACATATATGGGTAGCTCACGCCCTTACCCATAATGCACCACTGGAGGTGCTTGTGCTGTGTTAGGAAGTTGTCGGTGTGCTATGCATTTTAAAGTCTATAATATTGGAAACATATCAGTACACAACTCTGAGGACTGCTGAAGTCTTGGTAAAAGTTTTGGCACCCCCAGCATACAACACAGTCAGAGTGTCTCTCAGGAAAGCGCTCCAGTCGTTTAGCTATGACAGTAGTTCTGCTCTCTCAAATGAACCTGTAGAACATTCATATACAGAAAACTACAAACATTAAAAAAAAAAAAATCCACATTATAGTCAGGATTCATTCATAACTCCAGTGTGGGGAGGGAGTGAACACACACACACACACACACACACACACACAGGCAGTAGTGCTGAGCGATGAGGGACCACAGGGCTCACACACACACACACACACACACACACACTCCTCCAGTTGGTTCCTTAAAGGAACATTTCAGCAGAAAATGAAATGTACACATTCCCCCTGATGAGCCAGCACACGGAGCTTAAGGCTCATGTAGCTCATGAGTGATGGAAGCCTAAAGCCACCAGTTTAGCACTGCGCACCGAAATCATCACACACTCACTAAATCAGCTTTATCAGAGTTCAAAAACACCTTGTGTACATTTTCATTCTGGGCTGAACCGTGCCTTTAAGGCCATGAGCATACAGTAGGCTCAGAGACACAACATATCACAAGGACAGGAAATGAAAATAACTATTCAATTTAAAAAACATCTCAAGTGTCTATGGACTGGAGCCACACCCCCGAGTCCCAACACACCTCTGCACCGCTCTCTGATGCCAACATGCTAATTTATGATTAGCACAGAACCATGCTAACAAGCGATGCAGGACTGAAACCCAGAAAAGAGTGTATCAAGATGACATCATCATCGCCGTTTCTCTTCCACGCCGCTACATCAAGCCTGTCCAGTTTCTGGTTCTCATCAGGGGAAAGACTGCAGGCTCACACTCAGAGCTGATTGGCTGGAGCGTATGCCACTCAGGAGCGGGGAGAGTGGAGTCGTAAGGCCTGGTGCAGACTGTTGAAGGAGGGGCGGTCTCTGATGTCACGTCTCCAGCAACGCATCATCAGCTCATACAGAGGGGCGGGGCACAGCGGGGGAGGGGATAGGTAAATCTGAGAGAGAGATAGAGATGCTGATAAATGACGTGTTTTTTTTATTTTTGTGTCCTAAGAGGGGTTAGACCTGCAGGTGTAGGTGTGTGTGTGTGTGTGTGTGTATACACCTGTCTCCCCTGGTTCCTGAAGAACTCTCCGCTGTTCTCAATGACCTGCTCGTCTGTCAGTAGACTGTAGGGCTGCTCCGTACACAAAGTGAAGATTTCCCACAGAGTTACACCAAACGCCCACACGTCACTCGCCGTGGTGAACTTACCCTGCGCACACGCACAAACGTGTTTCTATCTTAGTGTGTTTTTTCCACTGAGATGTATATTACTGTCACTAAACAATGCTATACCTTCACCTAACCTCAGCAACCAACAGGGAATCTCTTGTTTTTAAACAAGTGCTCTTCTGTGAAATTTTTAAACTTCATGCAGACTAGCTATGTGCATTCCCATCATCACGTGTACATCTGGTTCCCAAAAAGAGCTACACATGCACATACGCACCAGCAGGATGCTCTCCCAAGCCATCCAGCGTATAGGCAGCACGGCTCGGCCCTGGATTCTGTAGTAGTCGCTGCTGTACAGGTTCCTGCTCATGCCGAAGTCGGAGATCTTGATGGTGAGCTGTCGGTCCAGGAGGCAGTTCCGCGTGGCCAGGTCTCGATGCACAAAGTTCAGAGACGCCAGGTACTTCATCCCTGATGCAATCTGAACGGCCATGTGCAACAGGTCTGCCATACTGCAGCGTGAGACACAGAAACACCCACACGCGTCACCATTACACACCTGTTAGTATCTGACTGGTCAATTTCCATCATTTTTATTTCCACTGGGGACAGAGTGGTGGAGAGATGGAGACATGGACAGAGACAGACAGATGGAGGAGATGCACCTGACAGAGGGGATGTTGTTGGCATGGGTGAGCGTGCTCTCGATCTCTCTCTGAGAGAGGAACATGTTGAGGTCTCCGTTCTCCATGTACTCCGTCACCATGCACAGGGGGTCCGAGTGCACGCACACACACAGCAGGCGGATGATGTTCGAGTTGTTCAGGCGAGACATGATCTTTATTTCCTTCAGGAAGTCATTCCTAATGGGGGACAAAACACTAACATGGAGTCAAAACACCCTAACCTTATCCCTAGGTTAACTGTAGTACCTACGTACTGTGTACTGAAACATCAACGACTTCTAATACTTCCTTCCATGCTTTATTTTTTTTCCTAAATATCTCTATATGCATCTAACGAGAGACCATATAAGACGGGATAATATCAAACCGTGGTTTAATTTTTTTTCTTATATGGCTGTTAGCATGAAACTGAAGAAATGTCGGGCCACACACACCGTCGGGCTGGTCCCAGGCATCATTCGATCCAATTACTGGGATTTGCCATGTCATGCATAATGTGTGCAGAATTGCTGCGTCACTCATTAGTGTGAAGGTGTGAGTTACAGGTATAGAGCTGATGTACAGCTGTGTAGTGTAGAGACCTGGCGTTGGTGGTGGCATCAGCTCTGAGCTGCTTCACTGCCACCAGCACCGAGCTCTGGTCATCAAATAACGGAGGAGCTTCCTCTTCTAAAAACTCAACCAGACCCTCTGCCTCACACAGGTGCACCTGCACACGCACACACAGACACACACACGCACGTTACCCACACTCACACATAGTGTTAAGTCTGTATGGAGCTGTATAGAGCTGTCCAGCATGCTCACCTCTCCAAACTGCCCCTCCCCCAGTTTCTCACGGAAGATGAGGCGTTCCCTTGGAAATTCAGCAGCGGTGATGTCTTTACGTGTCAGAGAGTCTGCGGTGAGGGCGGGGATGGCGTAGGTGTTGCCGCCGGTAACACCCTGCAGCTTCACAATTAGGGTCTCGGCATAGTGAGGAACACTGGACTGGAGACTCTGGTGATGGGTGCACTGGGTAATGTCCGGCTCAGCATAACCATCACCACAATCTACAGAGGGGGTAATATGGTGATTCGCTGTGGGAGTAGAACAGCACTGGGGAATTCTGAACTAACATCCATGTTCCATTAATACAGTAAATGTAATTATAAATTAATAAAAAGTATGACATTATTTATAGAAAAATTTAACAAGAGGGAAATTGCTCTGGTAAGAGATGAACAAAACTCTTGGGGACATGCTGTTACAGGAAAACAATCAAATTGAGAATGGTAACAGTAACTCTGCTTCGTGTCCAGCTACACCACACCACTGTTGATTATTTTCCCAGAACAGTCCATCCCCTAGTGTTTTATTCATTGAAATTTAACCACATGCACAATACCCACCCATAAAAGAGCCAATCAAATCATCTACCTGTAGTTTTAAATCCAAACTGACTGAAGTGAAACTCTCAGAGTGGAAAAAGACAGGCAAAGCATCCAGCTTACCCTCACAGGGGTCATCGCCATGGTAACGAGAGGTCAGGTGAAGATCAGAAAACAGGAAGACCAAGTGGAAAGGTTAAAGAGCAGGGGAAGAAGAAACAGTACTGAAATAACAAGAGAGGAAGTGAGAGATGGAAAGAAATATGCAAAAGGTTTTCCACAAAGAAATTCAGCCTCAGATGGAGTGGAAAAAAAGGAAAACAATTATAAAGGAGAACAAGGAAGTATGACCATGTTGAGGAAAATGTGTGTGCGTGTGTACCCGGGGCTTTGGCTCTAAGCTCAGTGCGTTCCGAAGTGTGTGTGGGTGGGTCGAGCAGAAACACTCTCTCATATGGAGAGTCCAGAGAGTCCAGAGGGGGCGACTGAGGAGACTCACTGCTGCAGGGCAAATGCACCATCACTTCCTCATCCAGGATACGCCTCGGACCCTAGAGAGAGCCGGGGGGGTGAGAGACACATAGAGGAAAGAGACACAGAAAGAGAGAGTGAAGGAGAGAGAGAGACAGAGAGCGTGAGACAGAGAGAGAGAGAAAGAGAGGGAGAGAAAGAAGACGAGAGAGATGACATGAGCAAGAAAGAGAAGGGGGAGACAGAGAGACAGAAAGGGAAAGAAAACTCAAGTATTTTTCTCTCTGAATCTCAGCTCACTGATTTATTTCCTTCCTGCCTTGTAATTATGTGTATTATAGCAGCAGTCACACTAACACACTCACACTCTCTCTCCCTACATATACACATATCTGTCTCTCTCTCTCACACACACACACACAATACACACCTTCTCCATGACTTTGCACACATACTGCCACCAGAGAATGAGGAAGATGATCACCACCAGCAGGAGGATGATGGTGACCAGACAGCCAATCAGAATGGACGTGCTGCTCTCTTCGGGTGGGCGGGGCTTTGACGTTGCTGTGCTGGCATCTGTAAAATACCCAAACAACAGAGCAGAGTTTGTTTCACATACAGAGTTTGGCACCTGTGTATTGAGGGGTCTAAAACAGGGAATGAGGGTGTCAAGGGGCATGGCTTATCAGTGCAGTTCACCATGACACTGTGCACCTGTAGCTGCTGTATTTGTAGTCGGTGCTTGGCTCTGCATTACAAATGGCAGTGATGTCATCAGCGGAGGTCTCAGGGTGGGCAGCGGGTTGGTCGCTGTGATGCAGATTCACGTGAAAACAAACAACAAGCAAAAAGTGAGAAATAGAAAAGCCGAGTGGCGGGTGAGCTAACTGGTGGTGTTTATTTAGAGCGGTGTGTACCAGACTGGAAGGAGATCTCACTGAACATCATCCAGGTGTCAGCGAAGTAGAACCTGCAGCGAATAGCCGTGGCCGTTCGTCGCTCCAGAGGCACAGTGACATACCGAGCACTTGGGTTCCGGTCGTCTAGAACTGTGGAGAACTCCACGGGCTCCTGCTCCCACTGTAAGATGAGCCGGGGCTTAAACACACACGATACGGATGAAAAGACCTTAACCCCACGTGCAAACATGTTGTTGCTGTGCACCTGCAGGAAAAAAAACACCCAGAGAAATACGCTGAAAGTCGAGATACTGGACAAGTCGGAGTCATTTAGAGAGCTGACCTTTTCTGTGATGAGTTCATTCTTTTTCTCCTTACCTTCATGGAGGTGAAGTTCCTCTGCCTGTCAAACTGAAACTCCATCTCGATGTAGCCAGGTCCGAGAGAGTCGTTTCTCCAGCCCACGTAGTAATAACCAGGCCAGGGCATGTGCTGACGGGTCTGAGAGAAATCATCCAGCCCAATCACACCGTCTGTCAGCTGACCCAGACCACCCAGCACCCTCCTACAGAGAGAGGTGGAGAAACTGCTCTGATCTACTGATAGTAGACTGTGGACTCTGATTGGTCAGGTGGAGCTGATTGACTTTCTATAACAGCAGCTCTGAGAGTACTGCAGTTACTGTACACACACAAGAAAGAAAGAAAGAAAGAAAGAAAGAAAGAAAGAAAGAAAGAAAGAAAGATGGAGTGAGTAGAGGAGAAAAGAGAGAAAAGGAGGCAGCAAGAGAGTGGAAAAGAAAGTTTAGAAGAGCGAGAGATAAACTGAGAAGGAGACAAAGGGCAAGAGAAAGTGTTAGGGAGGGAGTTAAAAAAATAAAGCACAGGGAGAAGGGAAGTGTGATGAAAGGAAGCTCATGTAAGTGAGAGAGAGAGAGAGAGAGAGAGAGAGAGAGAGAGAGAGAGAGAGAGAGAGAGAGGAAACACTCAGCTGCAGTGATGAGGGATCAGTGTTTAGTTTAGCTCAGCTACATTGTTCAAGAAATAAAGCAGACGGTTAGACAGGAAGGACCACCCCCCCACCCCGAGTCATACCACAGTTATACCACACTACACTCCAGTACAGTGTGATCTGAGGCTGTACCTGCGCTCCTGAACTCCGTCGTAGGTGGAGTCGTTGAGAGGGGTGATAGGATATCCTGGAGCCATCATGGTGTGGCCCTCAGGAGCGCTGTACGCCGTTAACCCATCTGTAAAGACACACACACACACACGAGAGGAGAACAGAACCAGTGTTACACTGAGGTTTTCACATGCGTGTGCATGAAACCTAAGCTAGCGTATAAATAAATTGATCAAAGATGAAATAAAACCCTGTAATTACGACAGAATTAGTTGCCAAAGTCGCTGTTTGTTTGCTAGCTATGATACAAACACCATGATAAAATCATCTCTCAATCGATGTTCAGTGATTGTCATACATTTGGGTTTGTTCTGGATAATCTGTGTATCACAGGATATATAACTGTAGACATAATAACCTAATCATTTGATTTACACTCAGTCCTGCATATCCAGTAGTATAGAGTTATACAGTTCTATTTTTAATTCTAGATTTATTAGAAAGCTGAAGCTGTGGGATAATGAACAGAAACAAGGCTCCGGCCCTAACATTACTGTGTGTGTGTGTGCGTGTGTGTACCTTGCCAGGGGCAGCCGAAGAGCTCGACACGCATACAGACCGTGTGCATGGCGTCTGTGACGGGGATGAGGCGCAGGAAGCGTGTGATGATGGGCGGGTGGAGGTCTTTCCCCACCGACGCATACGTGTTCACATTCGCCATGATAATCTACACACGGTACATCAAACACACTCATTACAATATTAGGCCACACCCACCAGGACATATCTCACATCAGTCTGATTGGTGGAGATTTTTTCCCACATATACATTTTTTTAAATTTCTTACCTCATTTGTGTTTAATACTTCAAATGTGGTATTGTACACATGTTTAAATATTGTCAAGTCAAGTCTATTTCTATAGCAGCGGTCTCAAAAGTAGCCGGTCACCAGCGGCAAATCACCGGCTATGGCTTGTTATGCCACCGGCTATTGTCAGTCGAGTCACAAAATTTAATATTAAATATTTCTGACAGCAAAAAAAGTTGTGAACGTAAATTACATCCACTATGTCATGTATGTCCGTTGCCGCGTCAACTGTGTTTACATCCTCGACATGAGTGCAGCCATTACTGCCGCCTGTGTTGCCAGATTGGGCGGTTTTAAGTGCATTTTGGCGGGTTTTGAACATATTTTGGGCTGTAAAACGTCAGCAGTATCTGGCAACATATTTTTTT
>JAODOC010000017.1:1061616-1075691 GCA_027575955.1 Nemapteryx nenga | reverse complement strand
TGAACGAGTTGTGAACCAGCACCAGCCCCGAACCAGCCCTGGAACTGATTTGGTGGAAAAGGGGTATGTGTGTGTGTATATATCAGTAGTGTTATCCTGGTATGTCACCTGTGGGGGGCCGGCGGGGGTGACAGGTGAAAGGTCGACGCCGCAGGCAAGGCTCTGCATGCGTTTAGCGTTCACTTCTCCAAACTCACACACCAACCGCCTGAGAGGGAAAAGCTGCAGGTCTCTCACACTGAACACACACAGAGCCTTCAGTCTCTCAGCTGTCTTGGGACCGATTCCTGTTTCTCACACACACACACACACACACACACACACACACTGCGTCAACATGTGCACACTGTCTGATTTTAATAAAGTGTGTTTCTGGGAGGTCATGTGATCAGACATCAGTCATATGATTCTCATTGCTTCACAGTGAGCACTGAATCAGCACCGCGTGCGTGTGTGTAGTTACCTGGGACTTTGCTCAGTCCGCTCAGGCTGCTCATCAGCTGGGAGATGCTGTGAGGCAGCAGCGTGGTCTGCTGGTTGGGTTTGAACGTCCCGGACACCAGTTTAGCTAAGAGCTTGCTGTTAGCCACACCCCCACAGGAAGTCAGGCCCAGTCTGGAGAACAGCACCTCCCGCAGCTCACACGCTATCACTGAGCCCAGAGCCAGACTCACGTGGTCCTGTATGGCCACGCTAGAGACTGCAAACACACACACACCAGGTATGACAGTCATGTTCAGGTAATGAGTGATCAGTACTGTCACATCACACAGCATTGTGTGTGTTTGTTCCTCACCATCGTGTCCATAGATGTGACCCACGAAGGAGAGCTCAGAGACGTCTGTGTTCCTCCTCCTGCTCTCCACCATCTCCGTCACATCCACAAAGTTCTCATCTAAGCCCAGCCTCTCCACCAGGGGGCAGTACGACATCAGCAGCTCTGAACACACACACACACACACCTGTCCATCACCTGTTCAACCATTTATCTATCAATCAATCAGTCATCCATCCATCTCTTGCTATCAATCTATCTATCCTTCATCCAGCTAGCCATCCAAACATCTGGATTTATATCTTTCCATTAATCCACCCATTCTTACATCTTCACATCAGTGTGTCTGTTCATCTGTCTGTCTATCTTGCTATCCATTTATCTGTCCATCCGGTCACCCATCCACTAATCCATCTAGGTACATATTTGTCCATCCATCCATCCATCCATCCATCCATCCATCCATCCATCCATCAACATATTTCTCTCTCAGTCTATCCATTCATCTGTTTATTTCTCTCTTCATCATAACTTTCTATTTTTCCATTACTCCATCCATCTGTCCATTGGATTTCAGTTTTTCACACAGCAGACAGGTAGGTGTGTGTGTGTGTGTGTGTGTGTGTTACCTGTGACCTTGTAGGACATCTCTCTGTAGACAGTGAGATCTTCTCCTCTGATCAACACCAGGTCAGGACACTTCTCCACAGCCTCCTTCACGGACATCATCTTGGCCACGCCCTGCGCCCTCGCCACGTAGTTACAGGTGACGAGAAGGTACTTCTGATGCACTCCTGAAACACATGACCTCTCCAGAGTGAACACACACCAGAACACAGCGGCTGTGTCTCAAACCCACACTCTGTTCTCTCGTGACCCAGACGTGTGTCGATCAGCAGTGTGACCCGAGACGTTTCTGGACTCACCCACAGGTTTGGAGCGCAGGCCTGGATTACGGATCATCTCCACCTGGGCGTAGAAACAGTCCATGTCAAAATGCAGGATCACTCTGGGATTGTCCTCCACACATCTGGCTAGGAATCCTGAAACGACACGGAACGCTACAACAAGTCCACACTCAGGAGAACACTTTCTCACGAGAGAAGTGCACTTGGCTAAGTGAGAGTCACACTCACTGCTCTTTACCATCATCACCAGTACAGTGTGGGGAGTCTTTGGATGATTAATAATTCGAGTTTCCCCTCCATCCATCATTGTATGCAGCCCTCTATTTATCCATTCCTGTTTTTCTATTCAGCCATTAATTCATCAATCCAACTATAACCATTTCACAGTTCATTCATCCTTTCATCCACCCTCACACCATCCATCCATCCAACTTTCTATGGAGCCCTCCATTTACAAATACATCCATCTCACTGTTCTTCATGCCAGCCATCTATTCATCAATCCATCCATTCAACCACCCCTTTATTTGTCCATCTCTCCATCTGTTCATCCATCCAGTTGTTTAATCATCTATCCGTCCATACCTCCATCCCTCCCTCCAGTTACCTCTCTATAAAGCCAAAGAACCCTTTTGGAGGTGACACCTTCAGAATAAAACGCTGAAACTGCAGTCCTAAACGGTTCTTTGGTCTGTCCCCCTGGGGAACCCATAAACATTCTGTGCAGGAACTGAACACTGAGCACGGCTATGAAAACAGGAAGTGAAGAACCCTGATCTAGCTTCAGATTTCCGAAGACTGAAAAGCATGACTGACTTTCAGTAAAACCTCAGATCACACGTGTGACTCAGCTTTTCTCTCTCTCTCACACACACACACACACACACACACACACACACACCTGAAACTGTGTGCACGCGTGCATATTTTTCTCATATAAGAAGCAACCAAATAGTGTCTAGTAGTCTACAGTCACACCCTATTCCCTATCTAGTGCACTATTCTGCAAGTTCTGCCGTTTTACTAGCCTCGTATGAGTGCAGTAAATCAGTACATCTGTGAAATCTCAGCATGCACCGTGGGGACTTAGGGAACAAGTGAAGGGCCCGGGGTGTACTTACAGCTGTAGGGCTTTATGCTGACAGCAACTGGACCAAGGTAAAGGAGACACTCTCGACAGATATGGTCCAACTTCAAACATATCTCAAGAGATGGAGACTGAAGCTGAGCACTGCCGAAACCACCCCAACACCAAGGAGGCCAACCGCCAGCTCCAGATCAACCTCAATGGCTCCATCTATCCGTACAACCCGACTCCAACCTACCTAGGGGTGAAACTCGACCAGCAGCTCACTTACAGACAAGACTCAGAGCCGCTGCATGCAAAGGTCGCCTGAAGAAACAACCTCCTATGTCGCCTGGCAGGTTCCTCATGGGGTGCGAGAACATTTACCCTACGAATGAGCGCCCTCACCCTGGTCTACAGTGCTGCAGAGTACGCAGCACCAGCATGGAGTAGGAGTGTTCACACAAACATTCTGGACACAGCCCTAAATAATACCATGAGAAATCATCACTGGATGCATCTGGCCTACACCAACTGAGTTTCTGCCAGTCCTCTCAGGCATCCATACAGAGACCTCCAGCTCTCCGTAGGGAACAACACACAAACAAGCTGGTCAATAAGGCCCAAAAGGATAAGACACATCTGATACACAATACAGCAGAAGGATCGTGACGCATGGGTCGACAGTGCCTACGATCACGCCACCTGTTTTCCTGCCATGTGGCCACCCTCCTTGACACACCTTTCAACACCCTACAAGCACGGAGAGGCACCTGGCAACAGACTGCACACCCTGCCCAACTCAGCGTCATCCCGAATACAGCACCACCCCCAAGTGGCGACCTTCCAAGGAAAGAGTGGGTCACCTTGAACCGGATACGAACTGGGGTAGGCTGCTTCACTACCAACATGCACCGATGGGGTCTGCGCCCATCTGCAGCCTGCTCCTGTGGGTCACCTGAGCAGACTGTAGAGCATATCCTCAGCGAATGCCACACCCTTGGCCCGCCCGCAGATGTCGACCTCCAGATCCCCAAGCAGTTCATGGTGAACTGGCTGCAGCACCTTTCTTATGTCTAATATAGCTGTCTTCTCATACGCAAGAACAACAACAGCTTTAGGGAACAGGGAGTAGGGAATAGGGAGTAGGGAACAGGGAGTAGGGAATAGGGAACGGGGGTTATTTAGCTGTAACCCAAATCATAAACCTGAACACTGTATAAACAAGTTAGTCCAGTTTATAGGGTTCTAGTTCCAGCAGACTGACACTGACGCATACAATAACCTTAACACTGACACCAACACTTATAATGAAACCAAGACTGACACTGACATTAACACTGACTAACACTGGTAGTGAAACCAACACTGACATTAACACTGACATTAACACTGATAGTGAAACTAACACTGACACTGACATTAACACTGACATTAACACTGATAGTGAAACTGACACTGACATTACCACTGACATTAACACTGGTAGTGAAACCAACACTGACATTAACACTGACATTAACACTGACATTAACACTGGTAGTGAAACCAACACTGACACTGACATTAACACTGACATTAACACTGATAGTGAAACTGACACTGACATTAACACTGGTAGTGAAACCAACACTGACATTAACACTGACATTAACACTGGTAGTGAAACCAACACTGACATTAACACTGACATTAACACATAGTGAAACTAACACTGACATCAACACTGATATTAACACTGATAGTGAAACCAACACTGACATTAACACTGATAGTGAAACTAACACTGACACTAACACTGATAGTGAAACTAACACTGACACTGACATTAACACTGGTAGTGAAACCGACACTGACATTAACACTGACATTAACACTGACATTAACACTGACATTAACACTGGTAGTGAAACCGACACTGACATTAACACTGACACTGACATTAACACTGACACTTCACACTGTTTCCAGCACACTATGTTGAGATAAAGCTTCCTGCGGAGATAAACAGATAAAGTCAGAGTTATGATCAATACCGGTGTCGAGAGTCATCCACTCTCCCTCCTCTCCCTCCTCCGCCTCCATCACTCCGCTCTCCGACAATTAACCACACATTCGAATCGAGCGAGGCGTTCTGCGCATGCGCACTGCAGATCCTACAGGGTGTATCTCAAATCAACCGATAGTTCAGCACTGACTCACTTACTGACTTAAATTAATAAAAATACATTTAAAATACAAACACATAAACAAATAAACAGCAAATAACGTAGGAAGTCTAAATAAATTTCATAATAAAATAGAAAGCAGAAATAGAAAAGGGAGAATGATAAAGAACATTTACAAAGTGCACCTTAATAAGAGAACATCGAAATGTTTGGTTGCAGTTTTGTTTAGAAAATAAATGCAGTTCTTAAGAGTCGGTGTGAGACACAGGTCCTGCTGTTAGTGCCCTCTGCTGGTGTGGAGCATGTTTATCATTGCACGTTTTATTTCTCCATTCTGAACAATTAATGTAAGAAACAACAGTAAATAAAAGTTTGTATCATCAACTAAACAGTTTGATTAAAAAAAAATCCAAACCCAAGAACCCGGAAGTAAAAACGATGAAGGACTTTTATTTTATCGTTCTGGTCTGCAGTTCCGTCGTCGCGCGCTTCACCGCCTGCACTTCCGCGTTCAGTGGCGACAATCCGAGCCGGACCGGCGGACCGGGGTCATTACGTCACTCTTTACCGGGACGGTGTGTTTGGTGTGCTTTCGGAACCGGAAGTGTGGGTGTGTGGCGCGGCGCGGCGGGTGATGATGTCGTTCCGCAGGGCGGTGCGCTTTGTGTGCGGCTTCGCCGGAGGCTCTGCGGTGGTGGTCGCGTGCGCCTATCTAGCGGATCAGCACCGGGAGGATGTGCGGTTTAAACCCGCGCTGAGCGGCGCGCTGTGGGCGGCTCAGCCCTCCGCCGGACAGCACAGCCACAGCTGGGACTACAACTGGGACAAGTGAGTGTTTACCAGCGCACACGGTACAGCCCTTACTCACTTCCGGTACAGCAGCTGTAAACAGTCGGAGTGCGAACTGCTGCGTGCTGAAGATGCCTGAAAGCTCAGCTCAGCTCAGCTCAGCTCCCTCTGACTGGAACAAAGCACTGACACTGGAGACTCCTTCCTTCCGAGTGTGTTTCTGTGAATGAGCTGTTGCTATAGAAACGGTGTTGTTAGAAAGGAAGAGTGGAGCCACCAGTTTAGTGTCGTCTGTGATTTGTTTTGACTGAAGTGACCTTTAAAGAGCTGGAGGTGATGTGCTGTGTGTGTGTGTGTGTGTGTGTGTGTGTCCAGGAGAGACCCGTCCTCTGTGAGCAGCACCAGGAGGAAAGGAAGCGTAGGAGACGAGAACGGCGTGGAGGTGGAGAACAACAAACCCACAGCCACACGCCACATCTTCCTCATCAGACACTCGCAGTACAACCTGAACGGCAGCGGGGACAAGGAGAAGATGCTCACGGCTTTAGGTACGGCTCCGAGACGCTCAGGGTGGGGGGAGCGGACCGGACCGAACCGAACCCTAACCACCTCCCAGCAACATGTCGAGCCAGTACAGCTCAAACAGCCCAGGAACCCAAACACAACCGGAGCATGAGACACTACATTTGTTACTTCATTAGTCAAACCAACAAAAAAACACACGCGCGCGCGCGCACACAGCCTGCGTTGAGGTGTTGTGTGTTTGGTGTACAGGTCGTGAGCAGGCGGAGCTGACGGGGCAGAGGTTGGCGTCTCTTGGGCTGAAATATGACGTACTGATCCACTCCAGCATGACACGAGCCACTGAGACAGCTCAGATCATCAGCACACACCTGACAGGTAACTAACACACACACACACACACCAGGCTCCGCTTCTGAACACAGGTTTATTAAATACACTCTGTAATTGTGTGTGTTTGAGGAGTGGAGATGGTGAGCTGTGATCTGCTGAGAGAAGGAGCTCCCATTGAACCTGTTCCTCCTGTCACTCACTGGAGACCTGAGGCTGTGGTCAGTGCTCTCACACACACACACACACACACACACCACCAGGGTGGAATGGATTATAAATAACAGCAGGACGTCCAACATACATTTATAAACTCTCCACCACAGATCACATACTGCCGCAAGAGAAAATACAAAGTGATGACAAATTCTGAGCTTGTGTGTGAGATGTCGGTCTTTCGGCTCAGATCTCGTCTCAATCAGTTTGTATTTTGATCCAGGAGTTGCCGCTAGTCTCTCAGCTGGAGAGCTTCAGCAGCGTGTGAACTCCGCTTTGTGTGCGGCGTTGTGTACGTGAGTGTGTGTTACTGTGTGTATCACTGTGTGTGTCGCTTTCAGCAGTACCACGAGGATGGTGCTCGAATCGAGGCGGCGTTCCGGCGCTACATCCACCGAGCCGACCCCAAGCAGAAGGAGGACAGCTACGAGATCATCGTCTGTCACGCTAACGTCATCCGCTATTTTGTGTGCAGGTGTGTGTGTGTGTGTGTGTGTACATTTGTGTGTATAAATCAGTGATTTATACATCCCACCCAGCTGTGTGTGGCTTCCATAGAAAAGCGGTGGTACATGACCACGAATTTCTAAAAAATTCAAAAATGTCGTCGTCATCATCATCATGGCCGTCTGCAAACGTCCACAAAAACTAAAAGCACTGTCGTGTTTCTGATTCACTTCTCATTTGATTCTGATTCGTTAATCGTTCCTCGTGTGATCCTGAGGAAAGAATTTCAATCTCAGATCTGATTCGGTTCTCGTTTGTTTCAGAACCATTTGCTATTCAGTTCTGAATCATTTTAGTGTTGATTTGGTTTATTAGTATTTTTAGTTTCTGATTCAACTGAGTCACTTCTGATGTGGTTCAAAATAGCTTCTAAACCAGTTCAGGTTTATTTCAAACCAGATTTTGATTTGGTTTTAAATATTTTTCTAAATCACTTCTGATTCTCTTTTGAATCTGAGTCAGATTAAATGATTCTCATTCACTGTGGTGCTTTTGTTTTTGTCAGTTTTGTGTGATTCTTAAATGAATGACACCTGAACTGATTCTTTTGGCGCATCCTGTGTTTCACCTGTGAAGTGTGTGTGTTGCAGAGCTCTGCAGTTTCCTCCTGAAGGCTGGCTGCGTTTGGGTCTCAATAACGGCAGCATCACGTGGCTCACCATTCGCCCAAGCGGCAGGGTGGCACTGCGGGCGCTGGGAGACTCCGGCTTCATGCCACCCAACAAAGTGACACGAACCTGACACTCCTGATCCGCTTCTGAACCAGAACCTCGTCTCTCTCGCACAGAAAAACCGCTGATTATTACCTGCTCAGTCAGAAGAGCAGCACGACTCTGTACTGATTCATGTTTTATATGATTCTGATTCAGTTTTTGATTCGATTCAGATCTCAGGATTGTTTTGCTTCTTAATCATTTCTGATTTTATTTTGACTCATTTTCATTCAGTTCTAGAGTGATTCGGAGCACTGAATCCTGAGCTGAAGTTTATAACGTTTTGAAATGATTAAATCTCGTCACCACAGATGTATAACTGATAACGTGAGTGTCCCGAATTCTCCTGAAGTGTGTTTACAGTGTGGTGGGGTGTGTGTGTGTGTGTGTGTATATATACATACAGTAGTGTTTTATATTATCATACAAGTTTGGATTAATGTGTCAGATTGTTCATGAATCCAGACTCGGTTCATAAACACGACAACCAGCATCATCTCTATTGATTTTACTTTAAACCCTGATCAGGATGAGCTGCGTTCAGAACCAGAACATCACCAGTGTTTGTGTTCCAGCAGGAAGTACTGATTCCTGAGCAGGACTTTTTTTTTTTAGAATAAGTGTTAATGCAAAATACAGATAAAAACCCAGAGGCCTTGATGTGGAGCAGAAGTTCTGCTCGTCTGTCCCTCAGTCTCATAATTCTGTTCACTGCAGGAGAGTTAATGTACGCCAGAAGAAACTCACTAATCTCACACTCCTGCAGTGTTTGTTCAGTTTAGTGATTAATACAGCTGTTTCACGTCAGTCAGCATCAACACACCTCGACCTTAAAGCCAGATGATGTTCTGAAAGCCAGCACTCTGTGTGTGTGTGTGTGTGTGTGTTGGGTAGAACATGTTATTTTAAAGTCTGTACAGTTGCATTTTTGGTTCGGAGAATTCAATTAAAGTATAAATCTTCAGATTCAGCCGTGTGTGTGTTTTCTCCTCCTGCACATTTTCACACTGAATGTATGACTTTAACAAACCTGGCTGTAATCAGTGGCAGACTGACGGCTCAGAGCTGAGCTTTGGAGTGTGATGGGAGGAAAGTAAGTGCACCCCAGTGTGTGTTGTGACTCTCGTTTCACACTCCATCATCACACTCAATATTAAAAGAAAATGTAAAACATGGGCAGAGCAACTGTTCCAAGATTTTACATACACACTCTCCAGCTGAATGAAGACATGACCATCAGTTGTAGAGATGCTGTGCACTTTATTTCTGTTTCTCAGCAATACATTAATTAACGTTTCTCCTCTGCCAGGAAATAAAACAGGACTGAGTCATGCAACAGGGCGAGAACACACGAGAATAAAAATAACAAGCGTCTCTCACACACACACACACCTTCACTACAGCCTCTTATTCTCTCCACATAGATACGCTCAGAGTGTGTGTGTGTTCAACATCAAAAGGCACTAAAGAAACTCAGGACCACACCTAAATTCATCAAAATAAACTGCAATTAAAAATGCGCTTCTCGTGTGTGATGGGATTAGACGTGGCCTACTGTTTAAAAAAAAAAAAAAAAGTCACTGGTGTGGGATTTATTGTGCTATTTGTACCCCGAAGTAAGAATGTGCTGGTTTTGGTAGCCCCGCCCCTTACCACAGGCTACACCTCTCCACAATAGCATTGTGCGTGATGTGCGGTGGAAACGATCCTCTGTACTGCGTGTTCTGAGAACTGTAAGTGCCAAAATAAACCACGCGGACGAGTACGTAACAGGTTTATTACTGAAGTGAAAAAAAAAAACAGAAGTGAAACGTTTCTTCCAGATAAGACAGTATTCCAGTTACAGACCAGCAGGAGGCGCTGTGAGGAAACGGGCGGGCGGGCGGACGCACGCACGGCCCAGACGGTCCCCGACTCTTCACTACAGCGTTGTGCTACTGAGTTACACCACATGAATAATTCATTAGCTTTCTTTAATCAGCTAGTTTTCTCAAACACTCAGAGTACCGCGTGAATTTAAATATTTCTGCGTCACCCATTAAATAATTACAGATACAAATCCACAGCCATACACACACACACACACACACACACACATATATATATATAAGAAAAGGACAACTGTTTAAAAATATACACTACAGCGTACCAGTTCAGTTGATGCTAATCGTTTTCCTCAGTAAAGTTCTGCAGCAGCGGTGGAGCTCCACGTGTCTGAGACGGACGGACGCCGAGTCCACGCCAAGCGTTTGTTAAATGGGCGAGTCTCCGAAGTGCTTGAGGCGAATGCGCTGGATGTAACTGGCATGGGCGGGGCTGTAGCGTCCAGGACTGGTGTAGTCTGGCGAGTGGGCGTGTCGGGCCGGACTGTAGCGGCTCACAGGAGAACCGGGAGTCAGACACTGGAGTCTGGACTGAGACTTTAATACAGCCGGAGTCTGCCAACTGAGACACACACACACACTATAAATCTAATGAATGTTTAAATGTTAAGTGAGCAAATAAATAAACAAACAAAGCGAAAAAAAAAAATCTGAAATACCAAAAGTTGCTATTTAATTTTATTTAATTTACAAAATAACTAAAAATAGAGTTTGTCACCTTGCACTAAATATCAGCGACTATAATGAAAGGTTTATTTTACACCATAATGATATTAAAGCTACAAGAGTTCAAATCACCGCCAACTCGTTAGCACAGTGGTAGATAGAGTGGCAGTAACCCGTTAGCGAGGTGGCAGTGTCACTCTATCTACCCCCTCGCTAACCGCACTACTGCATTAATGTGGTGGTAGAATGGTAGTAACTCGTCAGCGCAGTGGTGAGCTGCTCTCACTCTCCGAATGAGACATACACACCTCTGCATCTCGGCACTGGTGTACGACTCGATGGTGCTTTTCCACTTGTGAATGCTGGGATATTTGAGCGGGTCGATTTCGGCTCCTCCCACCGCGGCGAAAACCTCACGGTCCAGTCTGGAGGGAGCGTCTCTATGTGGAGAACAACACCAACGTCAAACACGCTAACTCACGCTAACTAACACTAACCCACAACACCACGCCCATGGCTGACTGACTCACCCCTCAATGAACAGCCCTTTCCTGACTCGAGGGGGTGTGGTCAGGATGAGGTCATTTGAACAGTCCAATGATCTGTAAGATCCAGAGGTGGAGGAGGAGGCGGAGCTTCCGTGATCCCATGACCTGGAGCGTGAACAGATCAGTCGCTCACCGTTTGATCCCATTCGAGTCCTCGCTCTCTGCTCCTCCTCCTCCAGGCTCTCCTGTGCCAGGAAATACTCGTTTGAACTCATGCTCGAAAGCTCCGCCCCTTCCTGTTCAGCTCTATCTGGGTGGTCACGCAGAGTCATACGCTCAAACTCCACCATCAGGTTAGAGATGGGCGATGGCGGGCAGGAAGAGGCGGGATTTCGTGGCTCAATGAGGGCAGAGTCTTGTGAGACAGGCAAGATGTGGAAGCCCCGCCCACCCAGGTCATCTTTAGAGCAGCAGGAGGTGGTGGAGGAGGAGGAGGAGGAGATGCTGGTGAGCGCTGCGTTCTGTCGGTTCTTAATCTCCTCCAGTGAGATATCCGCGTCATCCAGGAACGCACCGACTGACACAGAGTTACTGAACTTCTGCTTTCCTGAAACGTCACCACACACACACACACACACACAGAGAGAAAGAGAGAGAGAAAACATGTTCCTCCACTAAAACATTAATTTATCACTTCTGTGTACATCACATCTACTTCCCTCCCCCGTGTGTTCTTTACCTGGGGAAGGAGTTCTGAACTTGTTGCTGTTATTGAGTTCTCCAGCCTGGTCTCGAGCGCGCTCAGCGAAGTCCTTCTTGCTCAGAAACTCCTCCAGACGCTGCAGACCCTCTACCGACGACAAGTCTACAAAACTGTCCAGAAAATCCCAGTGTTCAGCCCAGGGGTGGCCCAGCTCACGCGCCAGGTCTCTACACACACACACACACACACAGCAGTGAGGTTAAGGCAGTAGCTGTAGGAGTAGTGTGTGTTATATGTATACACGTATGTGTGTGTGAGAGAGAGTGTGAGTGAGTGAGAGAAAGAGACACACACTCTTGCCACACAGACCTGCCCACTCGCTCTGCTCCACGCTCCGGGTCTGATTTGAGGATATGGTGGAAATGCTCCGCCCGCTCTCTAGGGGGCGTCTTCCACACACGCCGAAATTCATCTGCCTGAGAGACACACACACACACACACACACACACACACACAGCACTTTGTGAGAACTGGGAGATCTTTCTGAGGCACAGAAACAGAGAAAAGTAACTGTGCAAAGATAAAGGGAAATGAAATAGAAAGAAAACGAAGGAGGAGAGATTGTGATGAAACTCACTTTAGAGGGGCTCAGGGGGCCGGCGAAGGCCCTCACTGTCATCACGGGATCTCGAGGGCTTCTGGGTAATCGCGGCGAGCGCTTTTCCATCGGCTCAGGTGACCAGGGAGCACCAATCACAGGCTGGGTGGAGTTATCAGCTGCTCGGAGGAGGGGCACGTAACACCGGTCTGCAGCCAAATCACAAACAGGCTCAGAATCATCGTAAAAACAATCACAGCATCCAAAACAAAAAAAAGGTAATCAAAAATCATGTTAGAATCAACTGTAATGTCAACTAAACTGAAAAACACACGTCACCAAAACCATCACCAGATTTAAAAAATAAACAAACAAACAAAAACAAGTCTCACAGTGTGAAAATAATCTTTTATTACCTTCGAGGTACTCCATAATCTTCTGCTTGATTTCTGGGATTTTGTTCTTTTCCTTCATTCGCTCACAAATGATCTGGAATAACAGCAGCACTGCATCGGGTCAGTGAGGGATCTCCCTGGGCTTTTACTCTAACGCTCAGGTCTCAGTCAGAAATTCAGCAGCTTCACCACAACATTACTGAAGGAACGTTCTCCGGCAGCACTGACTCGGAGGCCACAGTGCCGTCAGCCTGGCGCTAATACAGCACTGAGGCCCACAACAGGACTGAGCGGTACAGAAACACACCCTCTTCTGTACCTTTCACACACACAACTGTTTCCAAGCAGCAAAGCATTGTGGGTAAACTCACCTCGCAGGGTTCCTGGTCGTATTTGTTCTTTCGGTGTTTGTCAATGTCGGGATGAGAGCAGAGGACGTTCACCACGGCCGCGCAACCGAACTTACACGCAAAGTGTAGCGGCGTCTCGAAGCACTGAACACAACAAAACACTGATCAAACAAACAAACAAACAAACAAACAAACACACACAACGCCAGAGTCACGGCTCACAACTCACGGCTTTATCGGGTGTGTTGAGGTACAGGTCCACGATGTAGTGGATGCGCTGGTGCAGCATGTTCTCCGTATCATCAGGATACATGAGCCGCATGAAGTCCGGATTCTCCAGCGTGTCGAGCAGCAGCTGTGCCACGCCCGCCTGATTCTCCTTCGCTGCTACGTGCATCACGTTATACCTGCAGCCCTCCTACAACACACACATAACAGTGGATGATTCTGAGCACGTAAAAAATTATGAAATAAAAAGCCTTATCGAGCACAGCGCTGATTTATAACTGTTCGCCAGATACAAACTGTCTGATACGTACGACATTAAACCCACTGACCGGTAAAGCGAATAACGTTGATTATCTCGTTACAGTTGCACCTGTCACGGGGCGTGCTGTATTCGACAGGAAGTGAACACTCCGTTCTCAAAGCAGGAAAAATGGACAAGTGTAAGAATCTGAGTGACTCTGACAAGGGTCATGTTGCGATGGCGAGACGACTGGATCAGAGCATCTCCAGCACAGCAGGTGTTGTGGTGTGTTCCCGGTATGCAGTGGTTCCTACTGACCAAATGTGGTCCAGCGACAGGGTCATGGGCACCGAAGCCTCACTGATGCCCGTGAGGAGCAAAGGCAAACCCATCTGATCCCACAGAAGAGCTACTGTAGCACAAACCGCTGAAAAAGTGAACGCTGGCTCTGCTAGAAAGGGGTCCGATCACACAGTGCATCTCAGCTTGCTGCGTCTGGAGCTGTGTAGCTGCAGATCAGTCAGAGAGC
>JAODOC010000017.1:1022692-1038717 GCA_027575955.1 Nemapteryx nenga | reverse complement strand
GTAGTCAGCTGGGATAGGCTCCAGCTCGCCTGCGACCCTGTAGAACAGGATAAAGCGGCTACAGATAATGAGATGAGCTCGAGTTCACAGCACTGCATTCTGAACAAAGTCCTGATGCGGCTCACAGCTTGAAAGAGATGAGGCGAGTATCACTGATAACATGTATATATTCTAGATTTACTGTATGTACATGGGATCAGAAAACAATTTTATTTATGAGCAGTAGCCACATGGACCCATAGGGGACCTATTTTTTTCTATCCTCTTACTATTTTTAATTTTACTTGAATGTCCGTTTAGAATGAGTTTCTTCCTCCATCCATTCACCCTCAACACACCTTCTTTCAGGGCGACTACAATGCATGATGGTATATATGGCTTGGTTAGTGACCATCGGTTGTACACAACTTTACACGGTGCATTGTGGGATACGATGAGTCCGGTGTGATAATTCTCACTATACATTCGGACAGCACTACAGTACAAAATGGCCAACTCACTATATAGCAAGCGATTTCAGACACAGGGACGGACTCTGTGGTGGTGGGAGGGGCCTTCTTGGTGGGAGGGTCTTACGACATTACGTTGTGCGTGTTTGATAGACGTACCTTCTGCTGGAGGAACTGCTCCTTCAGTTTCTGCGCTTGTTTCTTCAGAGAGACGTTCTCCTGCTGTAAGGACTCGATCTACATTAAAACAGGAAGTGATTTAGTTTCATGTTTAATTTATTGAATCTTAAACAGCTTCCTGTTCACGTTTTTTGCACATAGCACTCACTAAAAATTAATAACTCACTCACCTGTGTGGCCTGGACCTGCACTTCCTGTCTGAGCTTCTCAACCACATCAGACGAGTCCAGCACTTCCTGTCCGAGTTTCTCCGCCCCGTCGCCCAGCTGGCTCTTCTCGGTGCGCGCCGCCTGCAGCGCCACTTCCAGGACGATCTTCTCATTGCGCAGGGAGTGCAGCTCTTCGTCACGGGTGGAGGAGTCGGACTGCAGCTCGCTCAGCTCGGCCTGCAGCTGCTCGTAGCGCGCCTCCATCAACTGCAGCGCCTGCTCTTTACTCTGCAGAGCGTCCTGAGTCTCCGTCAGCTTCTTCATCAGATCCACGTGTTCACGCTGGAATGCTGAGAGCTGAGCTTCCTTCTGGGACAGAGACACTCGCACCTGGACAAGATAGGGAGAGAACACTGATCTACCTGTAACACCACACACCTGTACACGGGCAGGGCGTGCGTGTGTGTGTGTGTGTGTGTGCGCACCTCTTCTAGCTCCCTCTCGATAGCTGCAGTTTTACTGGCCGCTCTCAGCAGCTGCTCTCGCTCCTCCTCAAACTCCTCCAGTTTCTGCTGCAGGTCCTTCTCCACCATTGACTTTGCATCATGAATCTGCTGGATGGCTGCTTCCTGAGTCAACATGTCCGCCTGGAGGGGGCGGGGTCAGAGAGGAGTCGTCAGAGAAGAGGTGTCGAAGAGGAGGCAAAGACAGAGAGGTGGTGCGAGGAAGGGGAATGAGGCAGAGTTGGGGAAGAAGGCAAGGTCAGACAGAATTTAAATCAGTGGTGATGATTTGAGGAACTGAGTGGATACAGATCCGGACTGTAGAAATTTGGGCTTCTGAATAAAGTTTGAACACATTTTTCTGTAAATGAAGTTCAGTATGAAACGGATTTAGGGCGGAGCTATGTAAAAGGACAGGTTGTGATGTCACTGAATAAACTGCACGCCCCACCTCAATGCTCTGCAGCTGGACAGCGATGCGCTCCTTCTCTTTAATGGAGCGGTGTTTGGTCTCATTGAGCTGGTGAGACAGACTGACGTTCTCGATCTTCAGGTTCTCCAACACACCGGTCTGAGTCATGTGACCTGCCTGAGAGGAGGAAGAACGGTGCAATGTGACGATATAACGTGTGTGAAGAGACAGGAGAATTAAACAGGAGCGTGTGTGGACGTGCGCGTTAAAGTGTACCTGCATGTTGGCCATTTGATTCTGCAGCCGGACCCGGGCCTCCTGCGCGATGGCGAGCTGTTGCTGGTACCAACTGCGCAGCTGCTGCAGCGACTGCACCTCTGCCTGCGATGTCTGCAGCCGAGAGTTCAGAGCACTGCGTTCAGTCTCCACGTGCTGCAGCTGTGCGTGTAGTCTGGCCAGCTGCTGACGTAACTCATTCACTGACACACACACACACACACACACACACACACACACACACACACACACAGATTAAAATGAAACGTTTGGCTCGTGTAAAATTTGTCTCAGCTGACTAGAACTGTGAAGTGTATTTGCATATCCTGCCCCGCCCCTTTTCCCCACAATTTGGATTTACAGTATTGTCATTCGCATGTTTTTGCCTCCTCACCTGTGGTGTCTCTGGAGCTCAGGCTCTGCTGCAGGTCCTCTACCCTCCCTGTGAGTCTCTGGTACTGCTGCTCGGCAAGCTGTAGGTCTTTGGAGAGTGACTCCAGGCCGGTGTTCTTCTCCTCCAGCTGACCCTGCAGCTCCGCCATGGCTCGCTCCAGCCCGCCCCTCTCCGAGCGCAAGGACGACACCTCAGACGCCAGGGACACCTGACGCTCAGAACTCAGACGGTTCTCCTCACACTGAGCTTGCAAACGAGCGTCCAGCGCCGCTAACTCCGCCTGCAGCTCCGTCTTCTCCTTCAGAGCCTGAAGGAGGGGGTACGGTTTAATCACAATCACTGTACAGACAGTCAGGTAAACAGACACACTGGCAGCACGCCTGGTTCCCTATGCTGGATATTAACTCATTTATTCACCAAGTTTTACAGGAGCGCCGTGGTGTTGGGATCGCTCATATCCTACATTACACACCTGAGTTTGTGGAAACTTCCGCCTCAGATAGTATAATTATTTATATACGACTTACACGGATGAGTTTAGTTTGTTCGTTTTAATTACACACCATTTTCATGAGGATGAGGAGAGTCAGATATGAGGATGAGAGTGTGTGTCTGTGGTGTTGGAGGTGCTGCAGTGGCTGAGCTGCATTACTGCAAGATTTAGTGCACATCGCTTAGGAAGCACTCTTTCACTGTTTTTTGCTCTATGACCTTTTATGGAGTTTTGTGGGTGTGGCTTAATGTAAATCGGCTCAATAACGGGCATTATCAGCAAGGCGTTTTTAAAGCTGATGGGACATTTCATTACAGTTTAGCCTATGAAAGCATTTACATGCTTTACTCAATGACTAAAGTTAATAAAATATAATAAATGAGAGAGAGTCAATAGTAATGTACGTCATAGAACTGTTACCTGCAGCATGTCTGAGGGATTCTGTCCATATACAGATTTTAAATTAAGCATAAACACACTCTCAACCAACCCCATGCATGTGTGTGCTCCGTTACCCGTTTTTATTCGTTTTAATTAGTTTTTAAATTTTGATTCTATTATCCATCATCTCACCTGACCAGCCTCGGAGGACAGAGACTCCAGCTGTCCCTCCAGTCTCATCTTCTCCTTCAACACCTGCAGCAGCTCATCATGAGTCCCCATCACTGAGCTCCCATACGACACACTGCGCACACACACACACACACACAACGGAGCCCCTTAAACACAGGACACGTCTATGACCTTCCGCTTACTCGCGTGTGAAGTTCAGTACATCTGAAGTGTGTTTAGAGTGTGTGCCTAACGATGAAAAACTCACACCAACAGCATGTTTGCACTACTTAACACTCTTCACTGATCACTAGTGGGCGTGTCCTGTTGTTAATTTGCTGCCTGTTGCCATGGATTCACTCCAATGCCAGGCTCATATCATGTGTGACCACACCCACTTTATTAACACTACCTCTATTTGTTTGACTGTTTTAGACTAAGATGCATTTAAATATATGAGTAGGTATGTCCAAATGTTAAACTATTCTTATAGTATTGACATAATTAATTGATCCCTGATGTAAGTCTACTGAAACTTCATGTCACTCCATGTAGAAAAAGGGGTGGGTCATTACCAGCTCATGAATATTCATGTTTCAAAACACAATAAAACTTGTGTGTAATATTTTAATTTAATAAATCAGTTGCGTACGTGCTGGAGAAGCTGTCCCTGCGGCTGTGTGACTCGGCCCCGCCCTCACTCTCCAGCTCCTCGTTGGCCCTGCCTTCCTTCTCCAGTACCAGCTCCTCATTGGCTGCTTGTAGCACCTCCCTCAGAGAGGGGTACCGCCCCACGACCACTTCCTCAGCTGTAGACCTGCTTGCCGCTAACGTTAGCTCTATCGCTCCCTTGTTCTCATCATTTTCGGAGCTCGGGACGTTGGTTTCCGACAGCGTGGAGGCGGAGCTTGTGCTGATCTCGGAAAGCGTGGAAACTGAGCTCATGCTCATCTCAGAAACTCCGGAGACAGAGATGCCGGACAGTGAGGGTTTCTCTCCAGCGATATCCGGCGTTTTGTAGTCAGCAAGTGAGTGGATCTTTCCAGATCGTGACGATTTGGACTTCCTGTCTTTGGGAGCCGGGATGCCCAGGCTGCCCAGTTTGGGTCCGCGGGGAACGCTGGTGCGCAGGAATGAGTACTCTGTCGTCATGGCAACGGTGGAGGCACGGGGCAAGATGTCCGGGTGCAGCATGAGCTCTGGGTCGAGGGTACTGCAGGGACGAGACTTAGGGGACGAACGATGATGTGACTGAGAGACAGAGAGAGAGAGAGAAAGTAAGACAGATGCATAGAGAGAGATGAAGAGCGATATAGATTAAGACAGAGAGACAGTTGAAGAGAAAGAGACAAAGATAAGGGAGAAGTTTCAACTGAGAACAAATGGACATACTCAATACTGTTGCTAGGCAACCAGAAAATATGGCCATTGAATAGCTAATGAGCTACTAATGAATAGCTAATGAGTTAGCCAATAATATACTTATTACTGAAAAACTAATAAATGGCGCTAACGATTTTATGAGCTAGCAACTCTTTTATTCAGACGTGTAACACAGTGACAGTGGAAATGTGACAGAAATATCTGAAATGTCAACAGTTACCTCAGATGTGTCTATAAATTACTTGTTTTAAAAAAAAAAAAAAAAAACACAATTCCCCCAACTCAAAGAATAAAACACTGTAATTAAACTTCGCATCAACTGCTCATCAAACATGGATTCAGTCACACTGAGAACCAGCAGCACACCACAATCACACCGTGTGAAGATTTCGAGTGAAGCACTGAGGTAAAAACCTAACAAAATATGTTCAAGCTAACTGCTAATTATTAGAGCTAACGTGTGTGTGTGTGTGTGTTTCATAGAAACAACCGATTCCCAATTTGTGAGACGAAAGCAGAACTTGAAGGAGGTTGTCACGGTGTAATTAGCATCACTCTCTGACAGGAACACGCTATAAATATCCCAGGGATATTTTATCTGAATCAGGTGATTGACAGGTTGGGGGCGGATCAATCAACAAGTCGCTTCAGTGGGAAAAAAATAATAATAAAACACTTTGTGATGAAATGTCACTCAGTGACTCATGCTGAACACTAATCACGTTAATAACGTCCTGCTTTTACACCACAGCGCTAACTGCTCACGGTCCTGCAGCCTGAGGAAACGAGTTAGCATGCTAGCTAGTCCTCAACTGTTTATACAACAAAACTAATAAGCTAGAATGGTTCAGGGGAAAAAGAGGTAAAGAAAAAAAAACATGAACAAAAATCACAAAAAAAAAAAAAAGTTATGGCACCCCAACACAAAACTACATTGACATTCGCAACTTATTTCACTAAAAATATTTAATAATGATTTTTTTGTTCAGTATGATGCCAAGAATGTGGGAATCGGTTAACATCAGCACTTACCAAGTTAGCATTTGTGTTTGCTGTCATTTACATGAAGACAATGGATGCTAACTGCTACACTACTGCTGGCAAGCTTCAACAGTAACAGTGCTAATGAAGAACATTAATAATGCAGTCCCGTTAGCATTAACGCTTTACACAGTGAATTTTCTCTCAGGCGTCACTGGCGACCCTGCTAACAACGCCAACAGTGAATAAACAAGTGTTAAGGAGTTAGCGTTTCTATATTTTATACACCAACTCAGCCTGAATTTACCTCTCTCTCTAACTCACACACACATGTTCTGTTTAACAGGAATATTTTAAACAAATGCCAAATGTAATGGCACCCTGACCCACAGTGTGAACAGGTCACATGACTGGACTTCCCTCAGCAGCTGTTAGCATTGTGTGTCTCACCCTCTCCCGGTGTCTCTGAACGCGGTACTGCTTCAGCTGCTCCTCCAGACGCCGCCGAGCCTCCAGACGGATCTTCTCCTCATTCTCCATCTCCAGAGATGGCTCTCTCGCTACACACACACACAATCAGGAGTCAGTTTCCTCTCAGCAGTTAGGATTAATATTAGGATTAATAAAAGCCTAAATCTGTCCCACAGCTTACAGAGAGAGAAGTGAGGATGGAGGGATGAAAGTAAAAAGCAATAAAAAAAATGAGGAAGAGGAGGAAGAACAGAAAGGAACAAATTTAAAAAAATACAGAAAAAAAGAAAAACATCAAATGGACAAAAAAAAGATTAGAAGAAAAACAATATAAACATGAAGGAAAAAAGGAGGGAAAGGGTCAGATATAAAAATAACGAAAAAAATGAGAAAAATGAAAAAAGGGAAAAAATATTCTATTGGTAGATAAAAGAAAAAATCCAATAAGAGGTTGCAGATGAAAAAGTAAAATAAAGCTAAAACAAACAAAAGGGAAATAATCAAATGAAATAAAAAAGAATATCAATAAAACAAATAAAAACAAAATAATTAAAAATAAATGTTTTGATAAAGGGATGTGACAGGAAAAAGAACGAGTTCATCACATGGGAGAGGAGAAGAGGAATAGAACTGCTGCTGCTGCAATGTCAGTGGTGTGTGTGTGTGAGAGAAAGACGCGCACACACACACGCGCGCACGCTTCAGTTCTCACTGTGGTGTTTAGTGAAGCTGCAGGGTTTCAACAATCGCTGTGTGTTAAAGAGAAACATCTCCCCAAACCATGCAGGAACACGGACACCCATGGAGTGTTTCTGACCAAACCCAACGTTAACACACACACACACACACACACACACACACACACACACACACTACAGAGACGTGTGCTGATACTAAACTCTCATCACCATTAACTCCTCTTCTGTACTTGAGGTTATCAGTGAGTTGATAAGCTTTTTATTTTAGTCAGCCATTTAGTTAAAGGTGCCATAGCTGATTTTTTTCCAATTTCTTGCTTTTAAAAATACCTGATGGGGGGAAAAAAAATTGAAGCCATGAGCTGAAAACGAGTGCATTACACACCTGAGAGAACCTGTTTGGAAATCTATGCACTTGTTTATAACCACGCCCCCTCACCATGCCCCTTCACTCCGCCCCATCTCAGTCTGAAATCAGTAATCCAGTGCAGCCAGATAATTCTCCTGTCAGCAAATAAAAACAACGTGGAACAACAAAAAATACAGCAAAATCAAAACGCACTTTAACGCTTTCCCAACATACAGTCATTCATCACTTAGTATTAATATTATTAGTAGTAGTAATTATTATATTAATACTGAGTGATGAAGCTGAGTGCAGGATTAGCCACGTTGCTCAGTAAAGGTACTGCTGAGGTAATGCTAGCTAACCATGCTAACACTGTTAAAGTTCAACGGAAAAGCTGGACGGTGCCTGCACTCATGAACATGAGCCTGATGTGTCTTTATTCAGATAAAATTTGGCTTTCAACCAGCCAACTGTTTAAGTGTGCTTCAAAGTGAAGACAATCCTTGCTAATGCTAACTCTACGAGCATCGAAATCTCGAACTTTTCATTTACTCACAGCTTCAAGCCCTGACAGAAATACATGAGTTAATGTAGCTAACAGGTTAACTGATCATCAGCACACACCCAACACCTGAGGGGGCAATAAACACACACACACACACACACACACACACACACTCTCAGGGGGGAATAATCAGCACCCTGTTAGATTACAGGTTTCAAAAAAAGATCCAGCATCCAAAAAACCCTGAGGGCCATGAGCATGTTAGGAGCAGCCTGAGGGGTCACATCCCGAGGTTAAACTGGGAGTGGGCAGGAGGGAGAAGGGGCGGAGTCACGGGCAGTATGACGTCATGTGCTTACACAGTTCCGTCTCCTGCATTGGGATACTTAGTCTGAGCGACTGCAGTGCCGAGCCCTCAGGTTTCTCTACGCTGTCAGGGAAAGAAGTCACACCTGGACCAGGAAGTGACACAGGGGAGGAGCTGCTGTTTCCTGTCTCTCCCTGAACCTCTCCATTCTCCAACGGCTCGACTCGACCCACGTGACCTGCAGGAGATATGGAGAACATCAGACAAGGTACACATGTATACACACACACACACACAATAACAGAAAGAAACAAAGGGAAAAGGGCAAAATTAGAAAAAGAACGAGTGAAAAAGGATCAGAAAATAGAAAGGAACTGCAGAAAAAAGAAAAATCTTAGCTGTGAAAGAATAAAAATAAAAAATTAAATTATTTTAAAACAAGAAAAGCAACAAAATACGTGAAAAACATCAGAAACGTAATTATGAATGAAGAAGGTGCAGGAATAAAAGTGAAAGTCAGAAAGAAAGTGAAAATATAATATAGTATATAAAATATAACAAAAGAAGAAAACAAGTAGTTTTTGTGCGCTGTGTGTTTGTGTTGTTAATGTTATGAATAGTTGAGTGAAGGTGTGTGTGTGTAGCTGCCCCAGGGGGTTATGATCAGAGCTGGAGGACTTCACACAGATTGCAGGTGAAGCAGTCGAGCAGGTAGAACAGGTGAGACGCGACGAGGCGAAGCTGCAGCACTGATACACTGAGGAACTGATTTATCGAGCTGAGACTCACCACACACTCAACCCTCACCATTAGGGATGTTCTCCTCAGTGTGCGTTTCTCCTGATTTCACTGCACCCGTCTCTCCGACTCCATCCGCCCGCGTGGTGGTGATCTCTGCATTTCCATTCTCCATCTTCGTACGAGTTTGTGTGGTTCTGCTCCGACATCCATGAACAAGGACAAGGTTTCCGCTGTCTCTCTCTCCCCCGTCTCACTGCATGCCTGATAGAGACCTGTCAAAAGAAAAGGAACAGATACTCCAGTAAATAAAGACATCATCACTCTTACACTCTTCCTCCAGCAGGTTTATCCTCACTGTGTTAGTGATTACAGACATAATCCGCATCCTCACAGGAGCACAGCTACAGTCAGTTCTCACACATTCCCAACAGCCAGAGCTGAAGACAACTCCAGTCAGTCAGTCAGTCAGTCAGAGTGATGTGTCCGCTGCTCTCCTGAACGCCAGGGTTACTGAGGATAAAACCCGGGGTTTAAACTCCAGCTGAGACACAAACACAGTTCTGCTCCAGGTGTAGGTTCACTACACACACACTATACACAGCATACAACCTAAACACTACCTAGTGCACTAGACGCGCGTTCAGGACACGCCCCGCCCCGCCGTTAGCCTCGGCTAGCCTGTTAGCTCACACGCACAGTGTTGAGCCCGCGGGAACAGAAACACTCACTCACTCACTCTTCCTGTCCGCTCTGTGAGACTCTCGGCCCGTTCACAAGCACACCGAGGCGTTCCCTCAGCCCGTCTCTGTAAACACCGACAGGGGAAGCCGCTTCGGTACCGAGGCGCTCCGACGCTCTCCTCCCTGCTCCAGCTACGTGGCTGTTTGGGTTCCGTCACGGCTTACCGTCCGGCTGGAAACAACATCGCCTCACAACAAAAGGTTCCGCGGTCAAGACGGACTGATTTCATGTGAGCACCGAGCTCTCACCGGAAACACTTTACACTCCGGTTAAATGTGCATTAACATCATTTAGTGTTTATATTATACAGAAACGCATTGTTTCGACACGTTTATGCCTCCAGAGCTGCTAATGAAATGTTTTATTCAGCTTCATACTAATTCTTTCTCAGAGGAAGCACCTTATCATTTTTTTTCTTCACTGCAGGAGCTGATTTTTTAATCTGATATCTTCTGCATGTTCATTATATTAATTTAAAAAAAAAATGCTGTTCAGAGCAGACTTGATCTAATTGCAATGAACAGGAAGTGGTTTACTGATGCACATTAGCATGACGAGCTGGATTTGTGAGCAGTTCTGTCCCCACACTTCATTAAAGTCCGCATTCTGATCCTCCGCAGAGAGAGAAACTCCAGCAAAGGGCCGAGCTGACATTCCATTTCACTGAAGCTAATCACGAGCTAGCAGACTTCCTCACCAAACATTAACTTCGCCTTCACTGCCTGCATAAAAACACATGCCAAAAGTGATCTTAGCTAATGGGAATATTGTCATACAGTTACTAAGCCTAATTAATTTTAAAATAACACTTTTTATTATGGAACTAAAACCAGCAGCCATGTTCGATACACCTCACTAACATTCATCTGCTGTATTAGTTTACTGAGGTTATTTAATTAACGGGTTTCAGCTTTAACTTCATCAAGATACATTTGTAAATATTGCATAATTAAAAACCCAGAACTGTTATCAATTTTAATTCCATAACCATTAATTCAATGCTAATGTTAGCTAGCATCCAGCTGCTTACTGTAATCACAACCTTCAGGAGCAAAAACCCTGGAATCAGGCTGTAACCATGACAACTGCAAGCTCAATTTCCCAGTTCAGAACTTTTAGTGAAAAATCTTTTCTAGAAAAAAAAAAAAGAACTGCAGAATAGTTAACGCTCAAAGGAATCTTTTAATTAGCCATTTAATTATCAAACTACTCTCCATGAAGTACATCATGTGCTAAGTACTTGGTATTTTGGACACAGCCATGTTGAAATGACGTCATTTTGTCTTTTATTTTAAAATAAAAGATGAAAGAAAAAAAAAAGCATGACATTTGGTCAAAATGAAAATTAGCGACCCATCCTACTATATTTCATCATGTCCCACAGGTGCTAATAAAAAACTGAAAACTACATTAACTTGGCATTTCAGACATCCGAGTGGGAATAATAAGTTTTAAGCACTGTTTTAAAAAACAAAATAAAATCCAACACTCTTCAGTGAGACCCGGCTGGGATTTTACAGATCAAGTTTCTGATTGGCTGATTAAATTGAACAGAAGTGCCGCCTCTTGTCTACAGAGATAAGATCAGAATATCGAGGCAGCAGCGACGTCCCAAACACACAGACCTTGATGATATTAATATTGCGATATGCTGAGTGAGCAATAATCAGTGCAAACTTATGACCAAAAGAGTTCACACTACACGGAGCACCACACACACTCAAGTGAACTTTTCTTTATTTCCTCCATTTGTTTATAATCACACAGAGCAGCGCCAAGCCTGAAGGAACTTCACTGATCTCTCCAGATCCTCCACTCAGGCAGGAACCCTCACCTCCCGGGTTCTCCCTCAGAACCCCAGCATTCTGTCGACCAAACTCACTTCCTGTCGCTCTGTATCGGGTACAGAAAAGAATAAACACGAGCTGATGTGGGACAGAGCTGAGCCCCACCCCCATCAGGGCGATCAGGTGATCCATTCACAAGCAGATGAGTGCAAGAGTGTGTGAAGATGTGTGTGTGTGTGAGAGAGAGAGAGAGAGACAGGAATGGATTAAGAATGACGCCGAGGTCTCTGATGGACAAATAATAATAAAAAAAAAGTTAACAAAAACAGAGCTTTGAACCCAAAATAGAGACCAAGTGTCCGAATGTCGTATTCAGAGTCTGTTGTAGAAAAGAGAAGTGCTGCGAGGAGGGGTGGGGTGGAGAACCACAACCACGCTCATTTCTCCTCGTCCTCCTTCTTCTCCTCCTCCGTCTTCTCTTTCTCTTCTTCCTTCTTCTCCTCCTTGATTGACAGCTCCTCCAGTTTCTCTGCCACACTGTTGGCTTTGTTCCCACCTTCTGACACACACATTAAATTAATTAGTCAGCAAATGTAACTATAAAAGGATAAAAATAAAAAATAAGAAGCATGACATTCATGAATAAACTTTTTGCTGTGGTGTCAGAGGTATAAAACACTCAGGGATGTGCTGTTAATGGGAAAAAAAAATTCAATTTCATGATACCATGCGGTTACTGATTATTTTCCTATAAACACCACCACACACGTGATGACGTGCCTCAGGGCTAACAGGTGTAGCAGAGCGCTCTGAAGCTCCTCCCAGATGGGGGTGGAGTCAGTGTGGAGCAGTTCTGTAAGGCTGCTGTAGCAGACTGAAAAAGTTCAGAGCCGGAGGAGGCGACCCCAAACAGAGTGAGTCTGCACATGCGTGTGCGCGCGCGCGCGTGTGTTACCTTCAAGTGATTTTCGGACTTCCTCTTTGCATTCGTCAAACTTCACCTTGAACTTCTGTGCATCTGTCATGAGAACAAACAGATGAGTTCACACTGCTGTCTTGCTCCTTGTCTGTCTCTCTCACACACACCTGCAGTAAGTCACCCTCTGAGTGGAGAAGCACTCGTTTATTTACCACTCGCTCCATCAGTGGAGTTTGTTTAAACAGGAGCACCTGGCGAACCTTACAGAGATGTTTCCAGTGTTCAGTAACATCATACAGTCAAAAGGTTCTGAAAGTGAGCTGACGTTCACCGCCGCGGTTCACTTGTGTTGGTTTCCTGAACTACAGCTTAGATGCCAAAATGAGGTACATACCAGAAACACCCTGAGAGAGCTGTTCGAACACTTTATAGTGCAACAGGAAATGGCTGTGCTACAAAATTTCAGGTGTGTTGGTGTGTGTGGATGAGTTCACACATTTTTATTCATCACCAAGTGACTTATAAAATGTATTCATCAAAAGGAAAACCACTGGAGGAGAGATGAGGGTCAAACGGAACACTCTTCCATCACTGACGGGAGTGGGCAGAGTTAAGGAGTCTACTGCAGCAGCCACTAGAGGGCCTCAGGCACGTCGGCTTCACTTGACTCCCTGTTACACCCCCTTCATATACACAGTCACCAGGGTGTGCACTCTCTCTCTCCGCAAAAAGTCCAGTTTTATTGTAGCGCGAGTGTATTCACACTCTGGACTGTAGATTGTATTGTGCATGCGCACGTGTGTGTGTGTGTACTCACTCTCTGCGTTGAGGAAGCGGATGGCCAGTAACTCTGGTTTTGGTTCTTCATCTGCAAAGTCAGCGTGTGTGTTCCACACCCAGGCCCGGTCACTGCCTGCGTTTGGCTTCAGCTCCATCAGTGGCATGACTGTACACACACACGGATTTATTTATAGGGCACTTTTTCTTTTTTAAAACAACTCAGAATGCTGTATAAACCCCAAAACAAACTTGTAAAACCGTTTTTGTTGTATTTACTGGACATTAGGGCCCAGTGCGCTGTCTTTTTTTAGGCTGAACAGTGACCGACACAGAATGAGCAAAAATCTTCGTTCAGGAAAACAAAGCAAACAGAGATTACTACACACAAAGAAAAAACAAGAGGGTTGGGAATTTGGAAACGATGACACATTTACACACCGATCGCTCACTAGTGTCATGCAGACAAGTGTGTAGGTCGGGGGTGTACGGATTGTAATAAGCCCCACCCCTCCAGGAGCAGCTCATGACAGTATGGAACTCTGGGTGAAGGTCACAGAACATTACTTTAGTAGTTTAACATGAGGAAGGAGTGGAGCGAGAGCACACACAGCGGCATGTCCCACACTGAGGAAGGGCAGCGATGTGAAGGACTCGGGACCGAGCGCTGAACATACTCACTGTGGTGGTTGGCGCAGATCTTGAGCGTGCGGTCTCTCCTCATCAGCAGGCGGATGGAGCCTCTCTCTTTGTGGCGCAGCAGCTTTACGTCCCCCGTACCGCGCTCCTTCCACTCTGGTGGGTCGTTCTCACTCGCAAAGCGGTACAGCTTCGCCCTCCTACACACACACACACACACACACACACCGTCACAGGATGCTCACCGTTTCACTGACATTTACACTCAGGACTACTCACACTCGTTGGAACCTAAACACACTTCACCTCCATCTCCAGCTGAGCTACTCGTACAGATGTTCCTGGAGACTGGACTTTAACCAAGTCTCAGCATGTTCACAACATTACTGTATAATCTGGACTTTATTATTTGGTCCGGTGTCTGCAGTTTAATTTCTCTGTGTTAATGATGATAATATTATTATTAAAAACCCCTCATGTGTAAGGAGGAGACAGAATCTGCTTGGCGCTGTACTGCTCCTCAACCCAGCGCTCTTCATCACCAGAGCTGTCCAACAATATAATACTGATTTCATGAAGGACAGTTGTCTGAGATCACACACATCACAGAAATGCTTTTAAGAACCGAGAGATGAAATTTTGATGACTGTACAGTCCTCCAAACCCATGACACTTTATTTTACCCATAATTCCATAGCAGCACTCACATTTTGAAGAGCTCCTCCTCATCCTCCTCCAGAGTTTTGACCTCACGCTCTGGCAGCGACACAATGGGCTCGAAGTGTGGGTCATGGTTCGAATCATCTACGTGATCCGTGGAGGTCTCGTGTTCATCTTGCGTGTCCTTGGGAAAGAGGTGAAAAGATGCATCGTGTTTATAATGCATTACCAAGGCAGCGTGCACTTTAGAGTGTACACACACACACACTCCAGATGTGTCTCTGTTCATTCATCACAGCCCCAGGATAAACAGACTCAGAGTGGATTTGGAGTCTCACTCTGGTGTGCTTTTCTTTTGTCTAATCAGAGCAGTGAACTGTGAACACACCCCTGAACAATGAGATACCCGGCTTAACTCTGCCTCAGTGCAGCGGAGCTTTATTGTTATTACCCTAAAAGCACCCATGTTACATTTTATTCATATCAATTTAAAAAAAAAAAAAAAAAAAACCTCCAGATCTTTGAACAGCAAGACACTACAGGTAAAAACACCACATCTCGTCACAGTGGATTTCCGTCCATTTGTGACCTCTGAATTACCTTAAACTTTAAGCTCCACCCACTTCTTAAATCCTATATTACATACACCTGAGATTCTCGTGTCTTGACGTGTTGGTTGAAATCACATTTCATCACCTACACATCCGTTTCCTTTATAAAACACATCATACTGACAAAACCATGGGCTTTTTCTTGATTAAAAAAGAAAAAAAAAAATCAGTTTTCTGTAAAAGGTGTTCTCGATTGTTTACTAAATCAGAAATATTTTAATTCAAACATCTAAAGGCTAGATGTTATGCATATTTAATGAGATGAAGTTGTTTTATTTAGGGCTGAGAGAGATGAAAAATCTCACATAGCGGTCTGATAAACTAACAGCGGCAACCGTCGCGTCAAATACATCAGACACGACAGATTTAAACTGAACACGGGGAGAAATCTTCAAATGTATTTTAATAAGCTTGTAAGATAATATACAAATATAGACAGATGCCCTGTTTTTAATAAATCAGGACAATGCGAAACACTAAAAACAAGGGAATGATCATGAACCTGATTCTACTGAAGTAAAAGTTTTACAACTGTACAACATTTTAACATCAAATCAGCCTCCACTAACCACGGTCTGGAGACTCTGCTTTTAAAACTGTTAGGAAGTGAAGTGTAGAGGTGCAGTGGGGTGTAGTGTAGCGGTGCAGTGGGGTGCAGTGTAGCGGTGCAGTGTAGCGGTGCAGTGTAGCGGTGCAGTGGGGTGTAGTATAGTGGTGCAGTGGGGTGTAGTATAGTGGTGCAGTGTAGAGGTGGAGTGGGGTGTAGTGTAGCGGTGCAGTGGGGTGTAGTGTAGAGGTGCAGTGGGATGTAGTGTAATGGTGCAGTGGGGTGTAGTGTAGTGTAGCGGTGCAGTGGGGTGTAGTGTAGTGTAGCGGTGCAGTGGGGTGCAGTGGGGTGTAGTGTAGAGGTGGAGTGGGGTGGAGTGTAGCGGTGCAGTGTAGAGGTGCAGCGGTGCAGTGTAGAGGTGCAGCGGGGTGTAGTGTAGAGGTGCAGTGGGATGTAGTGTAATGGTGCAGTGGGGTGTAGTGTAGAGGTGGAGTGGGGTGT
>JAODOC010000017.1:922199-945774 GCA_027575955.1 Nemapteryx nenga | reverse complement strand
ACAGGCCTCTCTCATCTTTTTAAGTGGGAGAACTTGCACAATTGGTGACTGACTAAATACTTTTTTGCCCCACTGTAAACATTAGAACTGCCTGTGTCTGTGTACGGTTCCAGCTCTAGATGATCACGACAGCGCGGTGGATGACAGAGATAGCGACTACCGCAGTGAGACCAACAGCCGTCCTCCACGATACCACACCACGGCCCAGCCCAATTCCTCCGTTCACCAGTACCCCATGAGCCGAACAACATGTCAACAAGCCGCATCCAAAGAGTCTGGAACCGAGTCGATGCACAGCTACGAGCTGGACTACAGGGAAGGAAGGGGGCTGAGGTACAGAAGACACACAAACATGAGAGAATAGAGAAGAAAACTGATGTGAACGTGTTCATGTGAAAAAAACCCCCAAACACTCCAATGTTTTTAATTTGGAAATTTTTATTTGTTCAGGAAACAAAAAAAACGACTGCAGACTTATGGGTTTGGGTCTGTGTTTGCTGTGGTCATTGGGGTTTCATTTCAAAATGAAAACGGAGAAAAAAGAAAACAGGTCTTATACAAAAAAAACATATTAAGTTGAATTGGGAATTGTTTTGTTATTTATTTCCCAACATTTCTTTATTAAAAAATATTTTGGGACGAAACATACACAGACCGTTATCTGTTCAATTTTTCATCATTTCTGTCTCTCTGTTTTTTCCTTTGCTTACATTTACATCGCGTTTTCTTCCTTCACTTTTTTATCTGAAGTCCATGATTTGCTTTATCTTATGCTGTGCCTCTAACGCTTTTTCTTTTTATTTTCTTACATTATTTTTCTGCATCCTGTTTTTATCTGGGACACAAGACATCCAAACAGTAGAGTTGGGGTAAAGATTGTACCTGTTGATTCAGGTATGGGCGTTGAGGACTGGGAGATGAAATACAAACTCGATGACATCATTTTAGATGACTATCTAGAACCAGAGCAGAAAACCTGGGACGATGACGATGAAACAGAGAGTGAAATTTATCGCATCGTAAACAGTCCTGGCAACTCTAAGAGAAATCATTTTAATCAGACCACGGAGTGCGAGGCAGCATCTCCAGAGGCTGATGAATATGATGAAGCTGGAAACTCTATAAAGATGCCTGGTGTGGAAGGTGGAGAGGTTCGCCTGGTCTCTGAAGAAGCAGGAAGCTTTGAGGATGAAACCTCTCCCCCACAGATATCCATCATTCCTTCAGTTAAGAAGCTTCATCAACAGGAGGCAGACCAAGAGGCATATAAAGAGAGTCTGCTGTACAAGACAAGAATGTGGGCAAAAACACACATCGAGGACATTCTGGCGAACTACGCAGTTTATCGAGAGAAGGAAGAAGCCAGGATGAGGACAAGAAGTGAGTATGGGTCAGTAGGATCAGAAGCAGTTCACGTTTCTCTTGGATCTGAGGAGGATTTGGATGTCATGTCGTTTATTGAGGAGGATACACAATGTGAATATGACAATTACTACAATAGCAGGAAATATACTTCTTATGGTGGATGGCCACACAGTTATTATGGGTTCAGGGGAAATGTTAGTACTCAAGTTTTAGACGATGTTTCATCAGTTAAGGAGCCAAGTCATGATTATGTTCATACCATGAATGAACTGCAGAAAATTGTCGATACAGTAACTGAATATCTTGCTGGACGAGAGGAGGAGATTAGTAAGTATGAGGAAATGCACAAGTCTGACAACAAAACAAAAACGTTTGACAATGAAAAGGACAAAAATATCAAATCAGATGAGGTAAAAGAAGAATCTGCAGTTGAACAGGGTATCACAGGGGTTACAAATGCCATGAACTCCTTGTTTAGCTCACTTATAGGCACCAAGGCAACAGGTGAAACTACAGATACCACTCCTATGACAACAACGACGACAACAACAACATGCTCTCCTTCACCTCTTCAGCCAGAGTCAGGCATTTCTAAACTGTTGTCCTTCATACCAAAATCAAATGGCAGTCCAACTCCTGTTGCAGTTGTTCCACCTGCTCATCAGGAGCCAAGCGCAGATAAGAAATTCCCTGTGCAGTCAGTTTCGCCTCTTCAGTCATCAGAGACCAGCCATCTAGTGAGTGTGGAAGGAGAAGAAGATGCAGCAACTAGTCCTGAGACTCAAGGATCCACAGCAAGCCAGTCACAGTCAGTGGTTGATTCTGTCTTGGGAAAACTGAGTCCCTTCAGGATATTTGGAGACAAACCAGCAGCATCTTCACAACCAGGAACACCAAACAAATCTCATGGATGCACTGAGTCAAAAGAAGGGTTAACAGATAAAGCTGAAACTTTGTCAGTAGAGCAGTCTGCCTCACAATCAGAACACCACTCCTCATGTGGAGGCTCATGCAGTGGATCAGTGGAACTATTACCAGAAACCGAATCATCAGGAGAATTACCTGATTCCCTCCCTAGAGAGATGACTCTTAAACCAGAAGAAAATCCAACTACTCAAAAAACAAGCGATGACACTGGATTTTTCAGCCCTTTCAAAAAGTCACTCACGTCTTTCATGACAACAACCCCTTGCCCTGTCGATAAACCTGCTGAGGGTTCATCTGGCAACTCAGTGTTTTCAATATTTAAACCTACCGAAGCCCCGAAACCAGAAGATGCACCAGCCACTATTGGAGACAAATTAAAGCTTTCCTTCTTTTCTTCTGATACTCCTGCCACTCCTCAAGCACCAAAACAAGAGAGTGGGTTCCTCTCTGGGTTGCTGAAATTGGGATCTGGTGAAGCTCCAACAACTTCAAAACAAGATGTTTCCCATACTTCTACTAAATCACCTCTTCTAAGTCGTGCCATGCTATTGGAGAGTGTACCACAGGGAAATACAGATACAGGATGGTTTTCTAATCTTTTCAAAATGAGTCCTGCTGAATCACCCAAACCACAAACAGTTGCAAAATTTCCATCAAAACCATCAGCCACAATAAACAAACCCATTGTTGTAGTGACACCTGAAGCAGTTGACAATTCTACTACAGTATCAAAGGATGTAGTACAAGAAGAACAAATGGCACAAGAAGATGCAACACCAAAGTCTGAAACTGATATCCAGTCTGTTCCTGAAAGCTTGACTGACACTGAGAATGAGGGACAGAGTTTAATTAAAACCGAGACTCAAGCAGACGCTTCAGAGCTTCAAGACCAGGCCCAGCCTGAAGAAGAAGAAGCAATTTCTAAACCCCAGGGCCTACTAACACTGTTGTCTGGTGGCAACAAAACTAATGATAAGCCTCAAGAAGGCGGACTGCTGTCAACACTCTTTTCATCTCTCACCAGCACTACAAGTGAGAGCCAGGCTGAACAAGGTGCCACAAATCAATCAACAGGGTTGTTTTCTGGGCTTTTAAAAATGGCTGCCACAGAAAATGCTAGTACAGGCAACAATTTAGCTGGCACTCAACAGCAGCCTGTCAGTTCTGAAAGTCAGCTCGGCTCTACTTCACCCATTGGTGGTCAGAAACCATCACAGGAACAAAAAGCAACATCACAGAAAGGTTTTCTGGCAGGGTTATTCAGTAAGGGGTCAGAAGAGGACAGCTCATCTAAATTAAAGAATGCAACTGGCTCTAATATAAATGATGAAACTAGTTCTAGTATCGGGAAGGATTTGCTTTCTGGCATTTTCAAATCAGAAGGCAATGAAAGTAGTAGGACAGCTATAAGTAAGGACTCTGCATCCACTGACACTGCTGCACATCCACAAGGTGATGGGCTTTTATCTGGCCTTTTAAAATTGGCCAGTGACACTATTCCAAGTTCTCCAGCTGCTCCTGCCCAACAAAACAGTCAACTTTTACTAAAGCCAGCGGCCACTCAGGGGTCAAACAAGCCATTACCTCAAACAGCTACACCTCCATCACATCCAGGAGGTCTCTTATCAGGAATTTTTAAAGTAGCAGGCACTGAAAATGTTTATGCCACTGGGGATGTAGTCCCGGATCAGCAGTTGGAACAGCCAGGAAACCGTGGTGGTGAGCAACCAAATCATAAACAACCAAATACTCAGAGTAATGCATCACCAGTTCCACCCCAGTCAGGAAGAGTATTTGGTGGAATTTTGAAATTAACAGAGAGTGCACTTGCACCTTCAAGCACGCAAAAGCCAAGTGGTACAAGCAGTCAGCCGAATCAACAGTCAACAGAAGCTTCTTCAGCAGGAGGAATGCTGTCACGATTTCTTAACAAAATATCTGTAGCCGAGAGTACTCATCAGCAATCACATCTCCCAGCTGCTAGCCAAGACCCTAAATCATCACAACAATCTGGTTCTGCTGAACATGTAAGCTTTCTTTCTGGTTTATTTGGGAGTACCACTTCAGAAGTAAATAATGGTAACCAGATATCCCCCCAGAATGTTAAATCACAACAGTTCAGTGGGCAGAATTTGGTTCCAAATCAAGAGGCACAGCCAAACAGACCAGCTGGGATTCTTTCAGACCTGTTCAATAAGATTGTAGACACAGCTTCTCAGTCTGGTCAGTCAGACCCAAATCAAAATTCAGCCCAACCACCATCTCCTGGTCTTTTATCAAGGGGTTTTTCCAGTAACAAGCCCCCAGTACAAGAGCAGAAAGATCCTTCAGAAACAGAAATGAAGCAGCAGCAGCAGCAGAGCAACAAGCAACCCTTACAGAGGCAGCATCAGATCTCCGTACAGCCAGCTGCAGCACCTGAGCCACAACAGGGACGTCTGTTTTCTGGTCTTTTTAACAAATTTTCCTCCACTGATACCCCACCTCAACATCTTGTGCCCGAAGCTTCAGTTATTCAACAAGCATGTAGGTCAGAGCATCCGGTACAAAGCCACCAGTCTCCTCCAACAAATCAAATCTTAACTGAGGTTTTCAAAACAAGTACAGTAACTGCAGCTTCTAAAACACTTACTGCTGAGCAGCAACAGCCCTCAATTGGATTACATCAACAATCCAATAGGCAGGCTCAACAAGCTCCAAAGGCACCACCACTACCAGGAGCAGCGCGAAAGCAAAGCCAGTCAGGAGGTCTTTTCTCTAGTATTTTCAAGATGTCTACATCAGAAGAATTACAACAGGAGCCGGATCAATCAAATACCCGGACAGCTAACAAATTAGAAGCACAAGATAGTAATACTCAAGAAAGTGGAATTTTGTCTGGATTTTTCAGCAAAATCTCTGCAAAGGCTGAAGATACGCCTGATAGCCACATTCCTTCAGGTCAGAAGCCACAGCAACATGAAGAACGTAAGCCTGGTCAGAATCGTCCACAGATTCAAAGAGCCAAACCAATTCAGCAAGAGTCCATTCAGGATGGGGGTAATGAAAAGGATCAAAAATCAAAATTAAAGGAAACATATGACCCAAAGGCTAGTTTTAGTGCCGGAAAGGGTATGTCTTCTGGAATTTTTAAATCAGAGGCCAGTAGTAAGACAGCAATAACCAAGGAATCAGAACAGATTTTCCTTGATCAGCTACTCCATAAACCGATTCTAGCAGACTCTTCTTGTGTTACCAGCATTTCCAGTTCAAAAACTAGCACTAAGTCTCAGGAACCTGTCACATTACATCCAGCAGTAAAGTCTACCCAGCTGTACCTAGAGGAAGTCCACAGACTCTTGTATGGTACAGCAAATGAATATGGATATCAGGATCTGTTATATTTATTTGCTGAGCATGGTATAGTTGCACCAGAGCTGTACGAACACCAGTGTCTCATAGAGGCACTTCTTTGGCGACAGCTGAATGATTATGCCTTGTTAGAAGCCTTGGAAACACAAGCACAGGAGGATTATGCAGGACTTCAAGAGGATGCATCATCAAACAGTCATGAAACAGTCATGCAGGAGCCTGGATGGTGGAACCTGAAAAAAATGGATCCCAGGCAATTTCACATACCTTCATATCCTTGGCAGAATGTCGTCAGCTCATCATTTCAAAAACGACTTCCACATGCTGATGCAGAGGATGATATTGTATTTGACATGAGCCTCAAGAGCAGAAAACTCTGGAGAAGTTGTGGTAATGTGGATCACTGTAGTAATCAAACAAGCAGAAACCATCAGACTGAGAAAGACTCAACAGGAACTCCTGCAAAGTTGACACGTTGTCATTCACATGTTGACTGTAGCATATATGGCAAACCTGTTCAGAATTGTACTCTGGAGCCACAGTTTGATATCTCAAAACTCATTAAACGACTGGCAGTCAAAAAAGGCCCCATAGATTTGACAGCATGTGCAGTTGATCTCAGCAGCTGTTCTGCAACCACAAGAGATACAGAAGATGTCATGTTCTTTGAAGATTCAGAATGGTACCACCAATGGCTTTCACTGTTGGATCAAGGAATGTGGTGGCCAGCTGAAGCTGGTGATTGTGGATATTATATTTATGCTGATGAGGATTATATATACTCATTGCTAACTGATCGGAGTGGAAAGAATCTCTATGCATATGCTACCCAGGATAATAGACATGGTTTAGAAGAAATTGCAGAAAATATCTCAAATATCCTACAGAACAAAGATAAACCAAAGACGACACTTTGTGGGTTTAAGATACCATTGTTTAATGAAGATGAAATGCTCTGGGTTCCATGTCATAGTCAAGCAGGTGATTCCAATTCTCCTGTTGATTTGTCTTCAGCCTTTGAAAAAGGTGATAGAATTATGAATATGAATCTTGAATGTTTTTCTGAAATGCTTCAAGACTCCATAAGTGGACAGGCAGAGCATCCTGTTGATTTGAGTGTTTACAAGTTGCAGAAAATAAAAGTAGGAAAGGATGACCCAAAAGCAATTCATCCAGAAGCCCAAATGGAAGCATCAGACCTTACAAGCAAAGTAGAAAAGATAAGTAAAGGTGGACCATACTGGAAAAATCAGGGGTTTAAAGATCTTTTCCCAGGGGAGTTGGTTAAAGGTGTGTCAGCTAATATATCTTCACAAACTTCCTCAGTAACTTATAGACGGCACTCTTCTATCAGATGTCATCCTCCAATTCCTGAGATTAAAATTGGACTTGTAGGAGAACATAATAAAAAGGATTTATTGAACGGCTTTGGTGCTAAGACAAAAGATGCTGAGTCCTCTAAAATGACTGTGATATCAAATGCTACAAACAGCAACTTGTCAAATTCTAAAGTTGTCCCACAGAGTCAGCATGCTCAAAGAAAACTTCCGGATGCTCCAGTATCCTCTAAAGCATCTACCAATTCAGCTAAATCAATTCCAGCAACACCAAGGAATTTAATGACTGAGCCCTCAATTGTTACAACCATCTCCTCTCAAATGACACTGCTTACTCCACAAAGGTCAACCTCAAGTTTACAGTGTTCTCCTGGTTCCTCATCCTCTGCTGTGTCCCATAGGCCACAACTCGGAAGACAATCATCAATGTCAACACAGTCTTTAAAGACATCTCGAAGTGAAGGGGTCCAGAGTTCAACAACTCCCATTTTACCTGAGGTGCCAAAAGTTGCTGCTACATGTTATGAAAAGCGACCCTTACCACCACCACAAAATTTACTTTATAATAGACCTAAACAAGCACTAGACTCTCTTTTGAGGAGTAAACCTTTAGACTTTTCTGAATCATTAAGAAACAAAGTGAATTGCCCGGGTCAGAATACTGCACTCCTGTTACCAGATCTTTCTAATGATGATATCATATTCGAGGATATACTTGATTTTACCAAAAACAGGTTGAAGAAAGTTAGAAAGAAACATCAATGGACATGTCAAGCAGATCCAAATGAGGATATAGGAATTGATCTGACTACTGAGGTTAAAGAGGAGGTTAAAGAAATCAATGTGACATTTCCAGCACTGGAACTTTCCATACCTTTCCCAATTGTACCTGAAGTATCTCTGAGAACTCTTTCTGCTCGTACTTCCCCCAAATTTTGCCCATCAGATTCAGGGCCATCAAGCCCCAATCATAGAACTGATCAAAACTCATCTTCATCACCTAATATAGGATCCAAGCTTGTTAGGCAAGTCTCGGTTCAATGTTCCAAGGTGAAGATAGCACCTGAAATCTCTGGCAGAAAACTTATTAATACATCCGCCGAGTTGTCTCAAAATATTCCTGGATCCAATGTAGATAGTGGTAAAGACCAAAAAGCCTCAGCAGTAACCACACGTCAAGGAACTTCATCATCACAGTCTACAAGCCCTGAAATAAAGAAGTACTCAACAATAAACATAAGATCACAATCCACTCAATGTATACATCAGCCTTCCTTATTCAATAAATCCATGAAAATAATTCCAACACTTCCTCAGCCTTGCCATAAGAGCACCACACCAGCAAACTTGGTCAGAAATACCTTGGATATGTCTTCAATACCAGTGGATAGATCTTTGGACATTCCAACTGCTGAAACCCAGGTCGTGCCACTTGTAAGGAGCAGACGAACCTCAGTTGCAGATATCGGTGATGGTTCTTTTGGGGTACCTTTGATTGTAGATCCCTGTACAGTACAGGTAAAACAAATTCAGTCAGAACGACAAACTATGACTGGAAAAGTTTCACCACTAAAATCTAACACAAAAACATCACAAGTAAGCCGAGTCCTGTGCAGACAACAACCTGCTTACAACAGAAACCGAGATTTGACAGCACATTTTTCTCAGTCATGTCAGAATGCATCAGCTCCAGCAAATTCCATTACAACCACATTAGATATGTGTTCAAAACCAGCTGAGGGAATAGTGGTCTCTTCAGATGAAGCAGTATCCCTTGTAAAGAGAAGATCAAGGTCAAATTCAGGTATAATTGAGGAGTTTGGTGGGATGCCTTTAGTTGTAGAACCTCTGACAACCAAAGTAAAACCACCTCTTAGAAAATGTCAGTCGCAAGCTACAGTCATGAAGCTTACACAACAAATGGAGAACATGATTCCACAAATAAAGTCTGTTACCCAAAACCAAACTAATCTCTACAGCCTGGCCTTAAAGGGGACAGTGACAACTCCAGCAAATCCTTTAAAAGCAACAATAGATATGTCAGCAAATTTGGTCTTTAAGACAACTGAGGGAACAGTGACCCCCCATATTGAAATGCTACCAGTTGTAGGGAAGGTCAAGAATGTCTTGGAAGCCAGTGAAGTAACTGTTGGACTGTCCTCAGTTATGCAGAATCCAACACCAGAAGTAAAGCCACTGATCAGAAAATATCAGTCTCTCGAAACAATCAGCCAATATTCATCACAAAATGCAAAAGAAAACAAAACACCCTCTGCACTGATGCAGGCAAATATGGCAAAAGCATCTCTGGACATGTCTCTAAAACCACCTAGCAACACATCTTCCTCAGAGGTTATGCCCTTGGTGAAAAACAAACCCTTGTTAAGCATCCCAGGACCTGTTCTAGGTATGGCTTTGCCATTAGATAGGTCTTCAAGGGATTTAAGTCAAACCAAACACTCTGTACATAAACTTGTAAAGACAAACTCCAACACTCATGTTCAAGCATTACACATGTTTGCTGATGTCCCATCAATGGTAAATGCTTCAGAACAACCTAAAAAACCTGATGCTTTGCATAGAGAGTTAAATAAGGACCAATGGCAAAAACAAGTCCTGTTTGAACAAACATTACCAGGGACACATTCTTTAGTGTTAAAGTCAAGATCTCCCAGTGCACAACTAGCCAATATTCCCTCAGCACCAGCTAACTCAATCAGAAACACTCTGGATATGTCTTTAAGAACAACAAGTAAGGAACCCAACAAAGCAGCAGAAAGAATTCTTGAAATGTCACCTGACAAAGTAATGGCTCTTGTTCAGATGAAAAATGTGATTAGTAAAAAGGATTTGGTTGGCATGCCCTTAATTGTTAAAGATATTTCAGCTCCCGAGCAAGTGTATCAAAAACAGTTACAGGCTGAGAAAGTACTAAGCAATGGACATCATACAGCAGAAGCTCATTTGTGTCTGCAGACACCCACTTACCACAGTGCTAGACTGTTTTATCCTGCATTGATCCACAACGGAGAATTGCAAGCTCAGAGTAAGCCAATGGACTTCTCAGGTAGCGTTTCACATTCTCAGGGCAATGATCTAGCCATAATGCAGGATGGACAACTGATGGATTTCACTAAGTCAAAGGTGGTTATATCGAGGAATAAACAAAGACTGAGGACAACTAACCAAAAAAGTCAAGCACCAATTATTGATTTGACAGTTGCCCGAGATGCAAAGACACAAATGTCTGGAATCAAAGATCTTTCAGTACCAATGAATTCTTTCCTACCTGGTCAATACACATTAACAGCAATGGATCAGATGCGAATCTGCACAGTAGCACAATGTGCTCTCCAGACTCCTGGAAGACAAGAACCATACATTACTCAGTCACAGAATACATATCCAACTGTCCAGCCTGCTGCACCTACATCAATGTCAGAGCACTTGGAAAATAATTTCAACATGGCTGACTTACAGATTCTTCCACTGCCTGTGTTTGGGCTTTTGGTCGAACAAAAGAAAATGACTGAATCTTCTGTTCCTCAGGCACAGCTAACAAATAAGAACCTTTGTCTTGAAAAAACTGTTATCTCAGATGGCCCTCACAGCTTCAGACCAGTTACTAATTCATCTGAAGTACTCAGAGTGGAACAGTCTCTTCCGTCCACCTCTTGGGCTCAGCATATTAGGCCTACTCAAACTCAAGGGCCAAACATTACAAGACACCCTTTAGTTGTTCCTAAATTTATTCAGTATGATAGCCTGATTACCCAGGTCGCTGAATGTAACGTATCACTGAAAGTCACTAGATCCAAAGGTCTTGTCAATCAGTCAACAGTGGAACGTTTGAGAGAAAATACTGTTCAAAGCTGTGTTCCTAATTTTAGTTCACCAACTTATGTACCAGAAATACCTCGCGTCCTAAACACAAGCAAAGCTTCAGACGTTGCTTCAGTAGTTACTCTTGTATCTGGACAGGATGTGTCATCCATGACTAATCATGGACAAGAGCACAGTAATGGGAGCAAAATGTTTACTCCGTTGGCTACAGATATCACACCTTGCACCATTGAACAGGCAGTTAGACAAGATATGTCTCAAGGCACTATAATATCTGCCCAATCAAGCTCAACGTTTTCTGGTTCTTCTGCTGAGCCAGAAAGGAAACCTCTTCTGGTCATTAATACAATCCCCAAAACTCGGGTATCTTCCAGACAAACTTTGCTTGAAACTGAAAACACTACAAGATCAGTCAAAGGCTTGATTTCAAAGTTTGGTGGCACAACCTCAATAGCAGGTGAGGATAATATCCCAGAAAGATCTGAAGGAATTCAGCAAAGGACAGGGTTCATTTGCAGACTTATGCCAGACCAACAGATGACCCCAGTTCCTACCCATCCTGCCACCTCAGCTAAAGTCACATCTGTCAAGAATTTGGTTTCAGGGTTTATGAAAGATACATCATCTACTACTCCACCGTGCATGGTACAGTCCTCCATGGAAAATCCTCCAGTTATGAGTCTTTCAAGTCCAGTATATGTTGCATCAGGTGCCACTGGATTTTTACAGTCTTCAACTCTTCCATGTCAAGGATATACTACCCGACCTCCCATGGAATTCCCACCAGCAGTACCACTTACAAGTGCAGCACATATAGTGGAGCCCTCTGTGACATACAGCCCTGTTAGGATTCTTCCAAGTTCAGCACATGTTGTAACAACTGCAATCAGATTTTCACCACCTTTACCTCTTCCAAGTCCAAGTCCTGTATATACAGCTCCAACTCCCATGGACTCTTCTCCAAGTTCAGTGTATACGGTAGCATATCCTCCTACTGAACCTCTTCCATTATCTCTGCCTCCTCCAAGTCTGGTGTGTACAGAAGAACCATGTATTCCTGTTGAAAGTTCTGCATGTGCTCCTGTTGAACCTCTTACATGCTCAGGACATGCTGTACCTCTTCCTGTGGAACCACCACCAGCTTCATTACTTCCAAGTACGGAACATATAACATCGCTTCCTATGGAATTTTCATCCTCAATGCTTCAAAATATCTCACATACTACCTCACCTCCCATTGTTTTAACAAATGACAAACAGTGTACTTTTCCCACCCCAGGAAGTGTTCTTGATACACCCAGCTCATCATTATTGCAAAGAAAAATTCCAGTTTATCATCAAAGTAACATAAGCGAGCATGTCTCCAAAACACCTACTATTATTATAACAGAAGTAGAAGGGGAGTCTCAGGATCCGTCCTCAGCAATACTTGCTCAACCTGAGATAACAGACAAGGAAGCAGACTTTTTGGTGAACAAAGCAAACTGTGAACCCTCTTTGATGATTTCAGATACTTCAATAAATACAATGTGCGATAAGTCGGTTTCTGTAGTAACCGATCACAACATCCATATTACACACATGCCTCAACAAATCATACCAAACAATAACCATTGTGAAACCTGCTCACAGTCCTCCAAGTCACAGGAGGACGTTCATGCTACAGAGCTTGCTTCAAAACAAGATATGAGTGAAGGCAAGCACACGGATTCAGGCAGTTTCTCTCAAAAGCAGACCACTGTTGGATCTGTTTCGTCTGAGATGATGTTCTTTGAGGAGGTTCCATGTTATGCTGCAGTTTCACCTACTGAAGTAAAGGAGGAAACCTTACATTTTATTAGCTTGCGTTGCAGACAGATGCTGATCCCTCGGATTACTCTAAAGCATCTAGAGGAGGGATGTCCCAGTGAGGAAGAGACAGTGTCCCTGCATGAAACTGGAGGTGATACTAGTGTGAGTGCCACAGACACTTGTGAAGATGTAAAGCAACATTCCATTTTATTTGAAAAGAGTGAAGCTGCAGTGTCTGTCTCTGAGGAACATAAAACTTTCTCTTCAGGTGGACTGTCTTCACTGATTAACAAAAACCATGTTGATTCAAACACAATAATTGTTCCAGTAACCTCCACAGAGGTCTCAGAGATGAACATGAATGTCCCAGCTAACACCTCTACTTCTTTAACCCCAGAATTTACAAACATTGTGGAACAAGTATCTCACTCTTTACTGGTCCAGGATACTACTTTACATAAAAAAGATCTTCCACCAGCAGGAAAAGAGGAATCCATGCTAATTAAGACTGGTAAAGTGCTGGGTTCTCAAAATAATGGCATTTTTTCATCTGAACTCATTCCCCTAATCACAGACATAATGTCTCCTGAGTTAATTAAGTCACCAGAAGATTCTAAAGAGACATCAGAAATTGAGGACCAGAAACTCAGGCCTGAGACTTTAGATATAGCAAAGCCAATGAAGGAGGAAGATGCTGAAGTTTCTGCTGTTTCTGTGAAAGAACCCCTTTCTCATAATTCAGAACATTTGACCTCAGAATCACCAAAACCTAAGAACAGAAAAGGACCCAGTGATTTTGGTAAAATATCAGATATGTCCAAGGAGCAAGAAGGTATGCAAGCAAGATTACATAAATTATCTCCAGATGTTCCTGTTTTAAGTACAGATGTGTTATCAGTGGAAAGCTCATTACCACCAACTGCTGTTTCTGAGGAGCAATCTGGAAAAGTTACTTTCTCATTGTTTGGAGGGTCTTCTTGTGCCCCTTCACAGACTCCGAGTGGATCATCAGTACTTGGTGGTATTCTTCCAGGAGCCTCCATGTCCAAAGAAACAACGGGCACAAGTCTGTTCTCAATGTTTGGTGGCGCTAGTCCTCAGAAAACCCAAGCATCATCTGCACCAAAAGAAGTACCTGGAAAGAAGTTGTTTTCTATGATTAGTGGAAGTAATGTTCAGCAAACACTTGGTCCACATGTTCCATCAGCACCGGGCCCAAGGGACCCACCTGAGTTTGATACAAGAGAACAGGTAATGTCAGGTCCAACAGGAACACCTGGACCTGATCATAGGGGACGTCCAGGCTCTGGGCCAAGGAGTCCCTCTGGACCTGGCCTGAGAGGTTCTTCTACTGTTGGCCTTCCACCCAGAGGACAACAACCCGCAGAGTCACCAGGAAAAGGACTATTTTCTATGTTCAGTGGTCCATTGTACCAGCAAACACTTGCTAGTGGAACTCCATCAAGATCACCTGCTTCAGGAGCCTCAGTTCTTTCAGGTATACTGCCTGGATCATCCACAAACAAAGATAATACTGGCTCTGGCTTGTTCTCCATGTTTGGTGGGAGCAGTGGTAAGTCTTTCCCAACACAAACAGTTCCTAAATGTTCCAATGAAGAGCCAGCAGGAAAAGGTTTGTTTTCCAGGTTTGGTGGGACAGCATCATCTCAGTCAGAAAGTCTGTTTAAAGTTCCTTCTGTATTCTCTCTTGGAGGTGGTTCAGACAAACAAAAACTGAGTGGATTTGGCCTTTTGCCCTTCATGGATGATAAAAAATCAGGTGACTCTATACCTGAAGAAAAAGGTACTACAAAATTTGAAGATATAGTCAAGGAATCTACCTCTATAGATGGTGAAATCAAATATGTTAAATCATCGCATGGCAAACCCAAAGAAAGTGGACAGGACCTTCCAAATAACTCTGTATCAACAGCTAATGAAAATTATGAAAAAGTCAGTACTGAAACTGAAATCAAATCTGCTCATGCTATTCTAAATCCAGAGGATGGTATGATTTCTGAAGACAAAACATTTGCAACAGCTGAAGTTATCCATTCCCAAACAATTAAGGCATCAGAAATTAAAACTGTGGAACATCCAACCGAAGAAAAACAACAATCTTTAGAAACTGAGAAAACTGATGACTTTCTTAATGTTATCCACAATCAAGAGGATGCTGTAATTCTTGAAGACAAAACTTTAACAACATTTGAAGCTACCCATGCCCAAATAACTGAGAAGTCAGAAACAGAAAGTAAAGCTGTGGAACATCCAACAGAAGGGCAGTCTCAAAAACAAGAGTGTTTGCAAACTGAGAAACCACCGGACTCTGAGCAGAATCCTACTACAGAACTGGAATCAGATACAGGCAAAGATACTGGTAGGCACACTTACTCTGTAGAATCAACAGAAACCGAGAAGTCTGAGAACTTTTTCGAATCAGAAAAAACAGCTGAATCAGATGAAACCATACAAGCACAGATACCTCAGGAATTAAGCAAACCTGTGGATTATGTAAAGCATACTAAAATAGGAGAAATACCAGGAACACTGGAGGAATCACAGGACAGAGAATTTGTGGATAACAAGATCCCTGCTGAAATTCCAGAGAGGCTGGAGGAATCATGGGAGAGAGAAGAAACACAAATCCAGGATGAATCAGAGGAAGAGAAGCCCAAAGCAGATAAAGAGACGAACCATGCAGAGCAGCCTAAAAATGATCTCTGTGATAGTGTGGTAGAGAAGGAGCCAGCTCAAGTCAAACAGCAAGAAGCAACAGAAAAACAGTTAACCGATATGCCAGCTCAAACAGTTTCAGAACCACTGTCTGCTGTGGTTATTCAGCCACGGCCACAATCTCTACCAGAAATGATCAGATCTCTGGACAAACCTAAAACAAAAATGGTAGAGCATCCTGGACAACTGAGACTTGAAATGCAAGGCCACCATACACCAACTATGGCTTCTTTTCAAAGGCCACCTGAATCAACTGCATTTTCTGGATTTATATCTATGTTATCTGGACCAAGTGCCTCTAGCGAGCCTGCAACCTCCAGTTTCTTCACACCACCCCAGCATTCATTCTTTAAATTACAGCCAACTGGAACTACATGCGCTCAGCAACGACACAAGACCTCATTTTTTAACCTGCCCACTAAGTTACCTGCTGGCCTCTCCACAGAGTCCCTAACAGGTGATTTGTTTGGTTTATTAAAAGCTAAGGATGCTGCTAGACCAGAGGAAACCAAATCTGCAGTGGAGACCTGCAAGCTCAAGACTGAGGACTATGAAGGTGCAAAAAACTCTAAGCAAAGAACTTCCACTGGCAATGAGCCAAGTACAGTTATAGAACCTGAGACAGTGGCTTCGGAAGAGCAAATTGCGAAAATATGTGAAAGGTCTGATGTTGAGCCTGTTGAAGGGGCAAGAGATGGCAACATAGAGATCACAGACGTGTCTATTAAACGTGAAGAATCTGAGGTGGGTGTCATGAAGGAGGAATCTGGAAAAGCAGTAACATCTCCAATCCCCATTGACAGGATTGCTCAGGAGAAACATCCATCTTCACCTACAGCTAAGAGCATGCTTGACTTGTCTGGTTTGTCAGCACCCTCCTTTGGCGGTTTACTGTCAGGTGCTGCTGAGACAGCAAAGCCTTTTAGTTCTCTGTTTGCTTCTTCCACTGATACAAAGCTGCCTCAGAAACCACCTGACTCAGGAAGTCTGTTTGCTAGCTTCAAAGGATTTTCTGCTGGCCTCTTTCAAGAAGAGAAATCAACCCTTCCAAATGAAGAACCCATATCTGCTCCATCCATGTTTGGGAAGAAATTAGGCTTTCCATGGCAGAGTACAGCACCTTCTCAGACACCTTCTACAGCTGTAAACACGCAGGTCGAAAACAAAAATGAGAACCAAGAGCCAGAAGTTGAAACATTATCACTAGAATCAGATGCTACAGAGAGTCCAGATTCCAGCGATACTGAGGGACCAACTGACACCTATTTAGATAAACAGCAAAGTTTTAACTCAAGTCCAGAAAGCCTGTTAGCAATAAAGCAGGATATGTCAAAACCTGGAGAGGAGGATGAAGCTGAAGCTGATCCATCTCTGAAAGAGAAGGACGGGGATGCTACAGATCATGGCATGGGGCAGCTACCAGAGAGTCCACTGAAGAAAGAGCATGACAGAAGGCTAGTAGGAACATGATGTATAGCTGTGCTGAGACTGTTTACCATAATGTGCTGTGAGACCTACCCTGTATCTCCTCCACCTCCACCTCCCAGTGCTGTAATTTGATATATGTGGACTCTGTTAGTCTCTCCCCTTGAGTATTGCTCCTATTTTTGTAGTTGATATGGAATTAATTGCATTATTTATGATTCAATATCAATCTAGCAACCAGAAAAAAAGGAAAGCGGACCATATTCATGGCATTAAAATGATCTCTGAAAGTGTAGGTCATCTGAGCCTATTTTAATGTATATATATTCTCAGACAGTGCTTTCATTAACAATGCTTATTTTTAGGCAAAGTTTTATGTGAAAAGTGTCCAAACCCACAAGTAAATTAGACGCAGAAAGTCCGTTGCCTGAGGTCCAGGCTGAACGGCGTTGATGGAGGCACAGTGCATGAATCATGTCACCGTTTTTATATATTAGCTTTGAATATATGGTTGGATCGTTTTCTTCCTTTCGGCCTGCCTGAATTATTCCATTACCTCCAGCCAGTTTGTTTACATCAATTGAAAGCTCGGAGATTTATGCGGGGAAAGTTACGGAGTTATAGGCGATGCTGTAGGCGACGAGAAAAGGTAATAGCAAGGGTAATTTCGGCAAAACCCCAAGGATAGTAAATCTTCATGGTTAAACAGACCAGATGGCAGTACAGGTCGCACTAAAGCATAAAGTACAAATATTTCGGCGTCTCCGCGTCCTGTTGATGTTTTTCTTTAAAGTAAAAAACTGCTGAGGTGAGGTATTAATGTGTACCACAAACAGTAAATGTGGTTGCTTTCTGGTTGCCTCTTGTCCTTTTTCTCCTTGCTAGCTTGCTTTAATTCAGATTGATTCTGTTATTTAAGCCCTTCTATTGACCTCACCGTGTTGTTTTTATTTATCCCAAACTCACCCGTTATAATCCCACCGAGCCCTGCAAGCCGTGGCAGAGCACAAACCAGCTGAATTTTTTTTCCATTTTGAAAAAGGTAATGTCACTGATAATATTACAGCACTCTGTTTGACATTCCGGTCAGTTAAACAGATGCACTGAGGCTTGAACTGATACATGGTTCAGACAGATGCAGGTCTCTGTGGGTTATAATCGCACTACATTTCCTTTATACACACGCTGTTTATTAGATTAGCTGACCTTCCGTGTGTCCGTGTGTTCAGCCCAGCGGGCAGCTCTCGGTTCGGCTCGTCTGGTAACCTGAGCCAGTCCAGTTCCCAGTTCAGTTCTGATCCAGAGGAGAGAAGTGACCCAGAGAACCGGACCAGACCACCTGTCACCGCCCGACCTCGGCTGACTTCGGAGGATGTTGAGAAAGGTGAAAGAGAGACCCAAACGAGTGCGCAGGAGCAAAAGAAGGAGAATGTCCTTCCTGCCCAGTCACAGAGGTGAAACATAATGATGTTCAATAATAATAATAATAATGTCTGATTAGCCCTTGCTGATTGCTGCTTTTGTTACATTTAAAAGGATGTTTGGAATGGATTTTTATGACTTTGACCACAGACAGAAGTGCAGACTGAATATTTTAACCAACTTGACGCAAATCAGAGCGGAGGAGTTTTGAATGAATGTCTTAAATCCAATCTTGAAACCATATTGATATTTGATTATATCCGTTGTTTCATTACTGTAGCTAGCTAAAATATAGTGTAGAGAAAAAACCTGTAACACTTGGACGTATCCAATGTTTTTTCCTCTCTGTAGAATTCTAGTAACGCAAGTGAAAAATTGCACATTTGGTCTGCTAGCAGTCGGCATCTCAGGCGAAAATTCAAATTCAATCCAAATTGCTTGAAACTGCTCTCACTGAATGCAGAAGTGAATGCAAAACAGAAGACTTTTGACAGAATTAAAATATATTTATCAGTTCTTGAGATATAACAAATCAAAGATTGAAAAAACGGATAAATTTTTAGAAAACGGCGGTAATATTCTGTCTGAGGGTCACATGGTCCAAAATGGGCCTCATTAACCAATGAGATCAAATGTTTTTTCTTCATAACTTTTCTATTTTTCAAGATATTTACATGGACATTGGTAGGAACATAGATGGTTGGATACTAAATATAAAGTTTGAAACATTAGTAAAAACAAATTACACAAATTAGTATTTAATTCGTATTAATTATGCTAATTTGGTAAAAATGTTAATTCAGTACATTCACTAAAAAAAGTCATAAAAGATTATTTCTAATCCCCTCTTTGTTCTCTGTAGGACTTTGTGTTTCTCAAAAGTAGGGCCTACTAGGGTTTATATGAAAGAATATAAATGATTATGTTGATTAATATTCACAGCTTTCAAAGTGAACCTCAAAAAAACTGTCTGATCCACATCCAATAAACAATTCACATTAACTGAACTGAAATTGACACTCGCATTTGACTCCCGTTTTTTAAAAATCTCATCCCAACCACTAAGATCTCAATATTGTTCATCAAAACAACTACAGTTATATTCTAAACTAAAATAGTTATTCATTTACATGAATCATTTTGATTTGAAAAAATAAGTAGGTCAAGCTATGAAAACTCACCTCAGAGTCTCCTGTGAATCATAACATCAAATATAGCAGTTGGAAATTTTGCTGAAGCCTTCATCAGAAACAGTGAGAGTGAGAGAACATCCCTATAAAAGTGATCTGATTGATATTCACAAATAATCAGTGGGTAACCGATCAGAAGACAGAGAGAGAACCTGAGCGCTTTCCTGTGACTCAAAAAGAAAAGCACCTGCAGTTTCCCGACGTCCCGTGAGCTGAGTTTTTACTCCGTTGTATCGACTTCAACCTGCCGTTACTCCCAAAGTCCTGAACAGATCTGAACCAGATACATTTCTTTAGAAAGCAGAGATTATAAGCTTTTTAATGAGAGCATTCATGATGGAAAATATTCAAGAGTTAAGTAATGACAGGTTTGAAAACTTAGATGAGCGTCTGCATGGATAGTTTTCACAGCAGCGCCAGTGAGAGTCGGATATGCCTACTATAGGTATGATATGTTATATGCTCTAAGATATGATGTGTTATCAGCTTTTTCTGAGTAAATGAGATGATATTTGTATTTATCTTCCACTGTAGTGATAATAAACATTCAATAAAAGTTTACAGTTTCAGGTTTTGTGTCACGTTCACAAGTTTTTACCCCCTTAATTGAATTGAACTAAGTTTGATCATAATTTAACCTTCTAAGACACCAATAACGGTCATTTATGAGTGGTTTGATTGGCGGCCATATTGCCGTGACCATGAACATCTTACCATAGGAAGCCCAAACTGTGTTTCTGTGAGTAAATACAGTCAAACACAAAAGCAAAATAAAAAACAAAAACATTGAAATAGATGTCCTTTATTTATTTATTTTAGTTTCTTCACCTGCTTTAAGTTAGTTTGTAGAAGTCAAATGAAAAATCCTCAAAAACTTTGAGTTCAAACTTTCCTTGAAAAAAATCTCTGTTCTCCTCTCTTTAAATCTAGAATGATCCATCATAGACACGTTTGATCAACTTTATTCACATTTAAATATGGAGCTAAACCACATGGAGATGGGGCTAAAGCACCAGATACCAAAAATAAGTACACCCTATCATTCAGTAACATGTAAAACCATGTTAACACCAATAACTTAAACATTTTCTGTCTGAGTTTATCAGTCTATCACTTCATTGTTGGAGAAATTTTGACCCACATTTCTTTACAATACTGCTCCAGTTCATTGGTATTTTTGTTTATGGGCGCTTGTTTAAGCACAGCTCTCTTAAGATCTCACCACAGCATCGACCTGGCCATTCCAACACCTTGATTTTTTTGTTCTTAAAGCCATTCAGATGTTGAGCTGCTGCTGTGCTTGGTTGGGATCATTGTTCTGCTGTATGACCCTGATTTAATCTGCTGGCCAGATGGACTCATGTTTGTCTCAAGAATATTCTGGTATAAGTGGAGTTTGAAGATTCCCAGGTCCTGTGGCTTCAGAAAAAGCTCACCACCAAACACAGCACTGAACATGATGCGTTTGCATAATTGCAAAGTCTAGATAAATTGGGCAGTTGCTCACTTGAATGTGGAGAGCCTGAGGATTCAGATAACTCCAGAGCTCCAGGTTATGTTTGGGCGTCGGCTGAATTCATACAGTTCATGACACATGGATAAATAGGATTTATGACAAAAATATATTAAATATAGCTATAAATCCAAAAAGAAAAACACACACAGGTTTATTCATATGCACTTCATTTTATCTCAAAAGTGACAAATGTGCTCTCCTTTCATGTGATAAAGACATGGGTGACATGTGGAGTTCACATGCGCAAGGACATGGGTGACATGTGGAGTTCACATGCGCAGGCTGAGCCAATCAGAAGCCGCCGGTGACTTTACGCTGTTAGTTTTCCTCAGTGGAGGTGGCTGCTTGCCGACATTCGCGGCAGATTCTGCTCACTGAGCACTTGAAACTTCGACATTTTACCTTCCTCTTGCTGTCACTGTAAGAGTCAACAGCATAAAAATTGTTTTGCCCGCTGGCTGAGCGAGGATTTTGTGGGGTATTTTTTGCGACGGACGCTAGAAGAAATGTCACTAAATTGCTGGCTATGCTGCTAGTTTAAACTGTTAGCATACAAACAATGGAAAGTTCCATTTACGAAATTGCACACTGCTGAACTCCCATGTCCCCTGTGTTTTTGGAAGTGGTTGGAAGCTGGATTGGTGTGAGCTGTGATCGTAGTGCCACTGTATGTGTGTACAGGATTTTGATCTCTGGCCGTGGTTTTTTTTCTCTCTTCTTTTTTTATGGTTTTCCTTCTTCTGTGAACCCCAGGAGCGGCGCATGGACTCTTCTGCTGTGACCACTTCCATACTGTAGAGGTGGAGGTAGCTTCCAGCAGTTGTGGCGAGCCAACCAAATTGGAGATAAGAACTGTGATTTTGTTATCCACCCGGTTATCTATATATTTCATTTCTGGAGTGATATTGTGATCTTTCATGCACTGAATAGCATTCTAATTTTATTATTATTTGTTGTTGTTTGTTTATGCGTTAATACAATACACACAAAACTGACCTGTGAGTGGTGTGCGTTTTTGCTCTTCTACTCAAAGCAGTTTCTGATACCCCTTTCTCCAGTAGCGAGCCTAATCTTTTGGTCCAAAAGTTAAACACATAGTGGTACAGGCATCTGGAACCTCCAGCGGTTACTCTTAATAGCGTGAGCTGAAGTAGGTTACACAATCATGGGGGATGAAGGGTGGTGGGTTCAAATGCCTCTACTACTTAACAAAAAATGAGCAAACATACTCTACAAATTATCCAGCTCTTAATAATCTAGCTGAGTTGCTACGGTGTAACTACTTTAAAAAGCACAAGGTAAATAATTATCATGCTCCTGTGTTATTGTTCATATTTGCGTTTCATTGTTGCAAATCAGCTCGCATCAAAATCTCATAATATTTCCATACCTTAGCTGCATTTAAGTTTATTTCTATTTACATAATTACTGATTTATCCATTTGTGTTTGCAAGTGTGCACCTGTGCAGATGGTGAGGGTGCTCTCTGATGAATTGGTGTGTGTTGCTCATGGCAGGGAGAAGCTCTGTACATTCCTTGCAGATGTGTAGCCTTTGTTTGCAATAAGAAAGGGTTATTATAACTCTTGATTATTGCAAACAAAGGCAACAGACTTGTATTTTATTATAGGTCTGAGAACTCCACAGGAACTATACTGTGAACAGAAAGAGGACTGAGGTTTCATCAAACAAAAAGAACCAAAGTCCTCTTTCAAATGAACTTGCGCTGTGAAAAAAAGAACTGAGTCACTTTTCTGTTGGTCCACTTTAAGAGGACCGAGTTTGGTTTGTTTAAAAAAGACTATATGTGAAATCATTATTAGGGTGTTCTTTCTGTTCACACTTTAGTTCCTCTGGAGCTCTGACCTTTACTACTTTGGATTATAGGTAGCGTTCACTTGGAGCATGTGATCTGTCTGTGGCAAGGGTAGAGGACTAAAATACGATTGCGAAAGTCCAAGCAGACCTGGAGTGCTTTGTGTTCACAATGCACAGGTTAAAACAAACTGCAGCATGGACTTGAAGCAAACTGAACTGAGATCACCTCCCAACGTAGTCTCGGTTCATTTCAGAGGGGTCTGAGTTTACTTGAAGTGTTCGAATATGCACAAAATATGCTGACTAAACACACCAAATTCATTTCGAGGGCTGAATTGGACCAAGTGTGAAAACGTCCTAGTTCCTATACTTTTGCTCACCTAAAAATCGGATGGTCTGCCACCAGATGTGCCAAGTTTTAAGTTCTTTAACATATCTAGATGCAAATACTTTTGGAGGGAACTGTAGAGGGCCAAAGGACTAAACTATATACTTATACTAGACAACAATTTGATGCATCTAGCAGAATAGTTCAAAAGGTAATAACGTGGAACTTTGTGTAAAAAAAAAAAAAGAAGTTCTGAAACACTGATTTTTATAGTAGATCCATACCCTCTTTTTAAAACCTTTATATCACAGTAACTAATGTGGTTATAAGCCGGAAATGTTGCAATATATATTATATATATATATATATATATATGGAATAGTGACACTATTTCCAGAAAGTATGAAGCAAATTTGAGATGGTTAGTTGCAAAGCCTCTAGTGATTGCACATACACTACCGTTCAAAAGTTTGGGGTCACCCAGACAATTTTGTGTTTTCCATGAAAAGTCACACTTTTATTTCCCA
>JAODOC010000017.1:874605-886770 GCA_027575955.1 Nemapteryx nenga | reverse complement strand
TTGGTAGAATGACTTGTGTGCTTAGGGTCATTGTCTTGCTGCATGACCCACCTTCTCTTGAGATTCAGTTCATGGACCGATGTCCTGACATTTTCCTTTAGAATTTGCTGGTATAATTCAGAAGTCATTGTAGAACTCTCTAGCAGGTGAAATTGTTAATGTACTGTATATAGAGAGGGTATATGTTATGTTTATATTTTTTATATGGTGGTAGTTACGAATTTACTGTAATGATGATCACTGTCTTATTTTACATTGAGGGTTTTACAGGTATGACTCCACAAAAAATCTAGCCTGTGTGGGTGGGGCGTGAGTAAGTATGTGGAAGTATGGTTGATTAATGCCGTAAGTTTCATTTTCGTGTGGATGATTGTCAGGACTGGGACGCCTTGTCGGTGAGTTTCAATTAGGATTTTGCAATGTTGTATTAATAACTGTAAAATTACATTTAGTTAAAATTTGCTTGTTTGTATTATAGGTTTACAACCTAAGTGAGTGTCTGTGTTCAATAAATCCAAAAGGAAAAAGGGACACGAGTTGTTCTTGTTCTGAAAACCCTTCCAGAGGGGAGTTTACTAGACTATAGTAGGTAGTTTGGTGAAAATCTGGACAGTTGTAAACCATTGTCGGAGCCGTGTAAAGGAGTACGGGGCCCCGAGTGGAGATCAATCATCGTTAATGCCACAACGGGGGAGCCGAAGCCAAGAGCTAACGGGACCGTTGAAGGGCTGAATAATTTCCACAACTAAAATGGCAGATGACACGCCAGATCTGGAGAGCCTAAAGAAGAGGCATTCTAATGCGCAACGGATCTTTACAACACGTATAAATCGCCTTACGGTCAGCGCTGGCCGTTTATGTGAATTGGATTTGTCAGAAGAATTAAGAAGAGTAAGAGATGAATATGATAAACTCCTTGATGCCAATAATGAATATATTGATGCACTGGGGCAAACGGATCCAACAGGTGAAGGCAGTGAGACACAGGATGCTCTGGAGAGGTGAGAAGCCAGTGAGAAAAAGTTCCTGGAAGCTGAGAGTAGGATCATGGAAGTGTTGTGGTCCAAATATGCGCAACCAGACATAGACACACTCATAACTCAGTTTAAGTTGGCTTTTAATCGTGTTGAGGCATTCGGGAAAAACAAAGTAGTGCCGTGGTCACAGCAAGGGGTCGAAAGTAATAAACTGGCCAGAAAACTCCATGAGCTCAGAGACACTGTGTATGCTTGGAGAGACTATCGGCCACATGGAAAAGACAGATGGATGCTCTTTTTATCATTGAAAGAGGGCAAAGAGCAACTGATGGATGAGTGGACATGCCGACGGGAGGATGAAGATGTGGGAGGTGATAACACGGTCGGTGAGGGTGTCACATCAGCTAGAGACAGTCTTACTGTCACTGATAACATCACTTTTACCCAACCAGTAACTCTCTCTATTGCTACCCCACCTGTTAACACTCGGACCACTATTGTTACTCCACCCATTGATGGGTGGGGAACTGCATGTGTTATGAGTCCTTCATTCCTTTCCACTGGTGAAGCAAGCGTCATGACCAGCGCTCCTCAGGTTGTTACCATCGCTAGTCAACCTCCGAGCAGCTGTATAGCAACTGCTATAGCCAGTACCCCTCAACAGATGTTACCACACACTATGCAGATGCAGCAATCTGATGGTGGGCTTAATGTTGGTTTCGCTCCACCACCAAACCATGCCAGCTCACCACACCTTCTGAGCGTTCCTCCACCTGTCAATCTTAGCATGGGACAAGGGAGTAGCATGTCTTATGGTGACCCCCAGTGCTTACGTCGGTGGAATTAACAGCTTTCAAGGGACCCATCCTAAAATAAGGCTCACACCCATAAGTTTGTCCAAGTTCTCCGGGGACAGAAGGGACTATTGGCGCTGGAAGGCTGAATGGGAGAGTATCCAGACGCAAGCAGAACTTACCAGGTCACGAGAATGCAAGAAGCTTCATTTGCTAGACAGTATAGATGAAGTTGCAAAAAGGGAACTCAGACTGTTGCGTTGCAGGGATGCAAATGATATCTTCAGAGAACTGGAAAACTGGTATGGTGATAAAGCGCAAACAGCAGAAGAAATCATGCTGGAGCTACAGTCCTGACCTGCTGTAAAGAATCACCAGCCACAGCAGACACTGGAGTTGATCTTAGCAGTGGAGAGGCCGGCGTTGGACCTCACAGACCTGGGGTGTGTAGATGCTATACAGAACCAGCTTGTGATTCGGTCATTAGAGAGCAAACTCCCTGACTTCATGAAAAGGGAGTGGCTTATGTATGTAAGAAACCCTGATAATAATGTTCAACCCATCTGACTTTTCTCCATTGATTTGGCATTTGCTGTCTTGGCAGTGAGTGTATGTCAGATCCATTGATCCTTGCATGCTGTGGCATATGCTTTCCATTAGCGAGCAGACTGTCGAGCAGCACATAAATACACTGCCTGTGAAAAGAAGGCATGAAATGTACAGGGTGAATGTGAAATAATGTTGTGATCATGGAAGAATTGGGATAACGTGCATGAAATGAACTCATCTTTGATAAGAGAAGAAAAGAATGAACAATCAAACACTCGTAGGCTGGTAATTTGTACATGGTAATAGATGGAAAAGCAATTTATTCTCTATTTTGAAAAAGTCCTTGAGGTAAAACTGCTGAGATAACTATTTTATCATACACTGTGACTTACCATGAAAGCATAACACCCCTAATGTAAAATTAATGTGCAGTTCGTAGTTTTAAATATGCTTCTTTTGTCTCCCTCAGACATGGACTAATCCAACAAACTGCTTTCGGCTGATTCATGAATTTCTACACGATTGGAACTTTAAATAATGTGAATTATTCTTTCAGCATTAGAATTGGGAGGACCTTTCAGGTGCCCCTGCATCCGTCTGGTTAAAAAAAAAATGTTCTCTCGCAATCGTTACAATGGCCAGGACAGGGACGGGGCCCCGCAGTACGGTCGACCCAAGAACAAGCCAGTGGTGCACAAGCGGAGGCAGCCGAACCCGAGAGTGGCCATCATGCTACGTGGGAAAATCCACCGTCTCCTACAGGGCTCCGCTAATCTCTCTATCCCAACGTCACAACTTTACTACGCAGGGATTGAAGAGGAAGATCAAGAAGAGGCGGTGGACATGCGAAAGGTGCAGGGCTGCTACAGGAAGGGAATGGCTTCTGTCGAAGTCCCAAATGGGAAAGAACATGGTGGTGTTGCTGGAGCAAGCTGTGTAGGAGAGGTTGAGTTGAACCAAGAGGGAGGTATTCGAATCCCTTGCACCTTGCAACACATCAATCCAACAGAGTTACACACAACTCAAGATGCCAACGGACCAGGGTTTGCATTGGGCACAGGGCTTGCTGGTGGGACTTCAAGCTGTCAGAAAGATTCGCTTTACCAGTTTAGCATATTGATGCAGGACAAGATTGTGGAGGAAGATGAGGACATAGATCAGGAGGAGGAATCAAGTGCCATTATTGAGCATATATTGAAGGAACTGAAGGGCATCAATAAAATCCAGGAGGAAATTTCAGACCTCAGGGAGTATCTGTCTTCTGTTCGTGGGTCTGTTGAAGAAGTGTCCAGCTGTGTGGATGCAGTGTTAATGGAGATTGAAGGCATTCGTTCAGGTGCCAAGTCTGGTAGAGAGACATGGCCTGGTGCGGGGTCCAAGCATGATCATCATCAATCAGACAGTCCTTCCAGTGAGACCTGTGACAAACTTCATGCTGTAGAATGTATGAGCTGTGGCATGCAAGCAGAGTATAAAGTGTTTGATAAACAACACAAACAAATGTGTCCTCTGAGGCTTGAAAAAGACTCCTGTAGAGCTGTGTCTAACTTCACCAGTAGTAATGATATACCCCCAAGCACAGTAAGTAGAAAGCAAAGCCTTGGCTACCTTGAACACCAAGATGGTCAGGACTGTCTCAGTACCAGCTCTGTTTCCTCTGGTCAGAGTTCCAAGTCCGAATCTGACCAGGAGAGACCTTCTTCTGGGCGGGAGCATGTTACAGGTGAGGTACAGAACTGGGATCAAACAGGGCTGGTGCACAGTGGGAGTGGAGAGACAAGATGGAGCGAAGAAGATCTATACTCCAGACAAGGCAGTTTCGAAGAAGGCAATGGCGAGGTAGATACCTGGAACCTTTTGAGAGGTGAAGGTGCTTGTTCTGAACTAGAAGAATTAACATTAGAGCACATTTCAGTTTCTTCCAATCTGCACTACAATTCTCCTGCTAGCACATGTAGTAGGGACGAGTGGCGTGGCCATGGAATTAAAACAAGTCCAAGCCAGGTGGATGGACATGCTGAGGACGCAGCTGTGGAGTACAATGATTTTGTAGGTGTTTGTGACCATTCCAAAACTTCTGGCTGCCAAACAACACAACTTTCAACACCAAGTCATAACTTTACTCCTGCTGATTGTAAAGAAGATATTACACGTTCCTCGTCTGAGACCTGCACACACCTTGCTTTGAATCTAGAGTCTACAGAGAATGTCACTGGTCTGGTGAAACGGGAATATGCACCAAGCTCTCGTGAATCCATCCTTGACCGGGAACTGGACACTGATGAAAGCAACAATGTAGGGTTTAACGTTAAGAAGTTTGGAAGGGCAGTGCTGGATTTCAAATCTGCACTGAAGATGGCGCTAAAGAAACTAGAGGTAGGTGGTGCAACCTCACCAGTGGATAAAACCGATATCTCGAGTGAGCCTCAGGCAGGGGAAGTCTTGCTGGGTAGTGAGTCACACAGTGAGGAGGAGCCTCAGATGAAATCACCTTGGGTTGAGACCTTTCAAGCAGAAATTTCAAATGCAAACCCTTCAGCACCATCTCAAGGCTTCACACCAGATCCTGACCATGTGGAGCTAAACGAGTCCATCTCAACCTCATCGAACCCTTGTGACACCATACCAGAGTCTGTCGAGAGCAGCATACAGACCCTAGAAACTTTGGATATGATGCTTTCATCAGAACTGGAGCTCTCTAGTGATACAACCTTGCATGCTACTATGGCCACTCAGCCTGACTGCCTGACCACCGACCCACGCTCCGTCTCTCTGTCCGCTGAGGAGAACAAGCAAGAAACCTCAGAGGAACCCACAGGAGCACAAGCAGAGGATGGACAACAGGAAGGAGACCACCCTGTAGAACTGAGCGAGAGGGATGTTCATAGGCTGAAGTGCTTGAGGACCTTCCAGCAGATCCTTAAAGAGAAGAGAGAGAAGAGAAGACGCCTTGGCATGGTGACCATGTCCTCATTCTCTGAAAGTGACTTCAACCCAGGTACTTTTTTTAACCATGTTCCAGTTATGAATTCCAGTAATTAACTAAACGATTGATATTATGACAGTATATATGAGACAGAGATTGGTGTGGATGATGTTGATAATCAAAGTGAGAACTCACGTCCTGTTGTAAACATATAGTTCTTTATATTCGTCAGTAATGTTGTTTTCAATCAGTAGATTAGGTTATAAATGTTGATATAGGTGTGACATCTTCAGCGGCATGTGGAAGAACATATCAGACCATCACCACGTTTCCCAGGCTGAAACATTCCTTGAGTTGATGTTGTTATCTGAATGCAAATGCAAAGAGGTTTTCCTGCCTCGTTTTTTTCTCAACATGATTTTATAGACAGTGAGTAAATATATGTGTGCATTTCCACCTCTGTTTGAGTAAATTCACTGCTCTGGTGATCTCCCCCACTGAGTCCTGCACTCGGGGCCAATTAATTACTCTGACTGAGAACAGCCCTGACCAAAACGAGAAGGAGGAAGGAATTAATGAGGGCTGATATGAAATGAATTATACATCTCCTCCATGTAACTTTTATGAACTCAAGACTCAGAGAATCAATAGCAACATTCTCTCTCTCTCTCTCTCTCTCTCTCTCTCTCTCTCTCTGTACGTGTTCGTGCCACGTCTGGATGTTGGTTTGTCTGATGAATTGTGCTTGACTCTCCCTGATGCCTGTTTGTGTCTCTGTGTTTGATTGCAGATGGGAGTCAGGATGAAGCTCAGGTGATGTTTGAAGTCGTTTAAAAGAAACAAAGCGACTCTTTGTGCTGCAGTTGTTTGATTGTGTCTCTGTGAACGCTTTTCGTCTGCGTCCATGCCATGACGAGATTATTATCCTCACTCAGACTTGTCCTCCCTTGTCTCCGAGAGTCATTAGAATGGCACCGGGTATTCAGTGCCACGTGTCTTTGGGCACTTTAAGTCGATAAGCTGCTGTTTCCTGTTTGAGGAACGAAAAAGTGGTGAGAAATGCACCGCATGAAACAAGCGTTAAATCAGAACCCAGAAATACAGCAGAAGGAAAAACCTGCGTTTTATCCACATGGCAGGAGGTTTGTTTTGGATTTTGAAGAATTAATAAGTCAAACACTGACACAACACAGAATTAAACATATTTGTTTGAGAAGATGATGATGATGATGATGATGATGATAATGTATATTGTATATAGTACTGATAATAAAATCTATGTATGTGAGGACTTGACGGTCATGTCAGCGCTGTATCAGAGGAGTCACATGTTGAGTCACATCACATCTTTACCACAAATAAACCCTGATGAGTTTCCTTTAGGATGGCGGCTCACGCTCGGTCCATGTTCAGCTCAGACAGTGAGACAGTGTCCCTCTCTGTACGACTCCTGAGGTTGCTGGATTTCAGGAGTTTGAGCTCCTGATTTGATTTACACTACAAACTCAGTCAACCACATAACAAGACCACTTATTTCCTGCCTTTCCCCCTGTCCTGTGTTTTACTGTGTGTGTGTGTGTGTGTGTGTGTGTGTGTGTGTGTGTGTTTTAGTTGTCCTGACTGATGGTGTATCAGATCATGTTTTCTTTCCCAAACAGACAGACAGTAATGAGAATGAAGGATCAAACCAACAGCCATGGACCAGTACTGGGTATTATAGCTGTCTGTCTGCCTGTCTGTCTCTCTGTCTGCTTTTTTGTCAGTGTATGTTTGTCTCCTTATCTGTCTCTCTCTCTCTCTCTCTCTCTCTCTCTCTTTGTTTTTCTGTGTCTCTCTGTTTGTCTGTCTGCTAACCTGTCTGTCTGTCAGTCTATAACTCAAGCTCTTTGTCTGTCTGTCCATCTGTCTAGACACTGTCTGTCTGTGCATCTGCCCAGCTCTCTCTGTCTGTCTGTCTGTCTGTCTGTCTGTCCGTCTATCTTGCTCTGTCTGTCTATCTCTCTGTCCATCTGTCTGTCTGTCTGTCTGTCTGTCAGTCAGTCTAGCTCTCTGTTTGTCTGTATAGCTCTGTCTGTCTGTTTAGCTCTCTGTCTAGCTCTCTGTCTGTCTGTCTAGCTCTCTGTCTGTCTAGCTTTTTGTCTGTCAGTTTAGCTTTCTGTCTGTCTGTCTGTCTGTCTGTCTGTCTGTCTGTCTGTCGTTTAGCTCTCTGTCTAGCTCTTTGTCTGTCAGTTTAGCTCTCTGTCTGTCTGTCAGTTTAGCTCTCTGTATATCTGTCTGTCTGTTGAGCTGTCTGTCTGTGTAGCTTGTCTGTCAGTTTAGCTCTCTGTCTGTCTGTCAGTTTAGTTCTCTGTCTGTCTGTCAGTTTAGTTCTCTGTCTGTCTGTCTGTCAGTTTAGCTCTCTGTCTGTCTGTCAGTTTAGTTCTCTGTCTGTCTGTCTGTCAGTTTAGCTCTCTGTCTGTCTGTCAGTTTAGCTCTCTGTCTGTTTGTCTGTCTGTTTTAAATGTGATTATAAACAGAAATAGTGTGATGTTCTTTAATAAATAAACCCTAATTATTGGTAAATCAGTGTGGTGTCAGATGAATAAAGGGAATAATCAACCTCAGGGTGGCAACAGTAACTCCGCTTCATCACCACACACACACACACACACACACACACACACACACACACTTTGTAATGTTCGTAGTTCGGGAGTGAATCCTCCCCAGTGTCGGAGCGTCACCCTTACACAGGAGTCATATGTGGAGAGTTTCATAGCAGTTTAATAACAGCTGGCTTTACTGACATACAGAGATCGAAAGTTCCTGAAACGTTTCAGCACTTTTTGAAGTTAAACCGAATTCCATTTTACTATTAAAATCTGGTGATCACAGCAGTGTGTCTGTCTCTCTGTAGTGGAGGAGGAGGAGGAGCGATCTTCGGTATTGACAGCATGCCTGATCTGCGCAGGAGGAAGCCGATCCCGCTGGTCAGCGAAGTGGTAAGAACTTTAAAATTCATGTTTATTTAACTTACTGAAGATGAAACCTGGAATATCTGTCAGCATTTAGTTTAGGAGACAATACAACTTTTTAATCACTTTTTCTCCCTCTCTCGTCCTCCTCCTCTTCTGGTGCTGACGATGTCCAGGCTATGGTGAGTAAAAAAATCCTGAAGATTTAAAGTTTTATCACATTAGCACGTTTAAGGTAAAGTTAAAGAAGATGAGTAGCTGACAGACGGACGCCATGTTTCTGTCCTGTGTGCAATTTAAACATTTTATACAATCCACTGAGACGGTCATTGTGCTGTGGTGTTCCGTCACGTCACAAGTGAAAGTCTTATTCAGCTCGCGTCTTTATTTCCTCCCGATGTGTTTAATGGTGAGGTGACCGCATGTAGTGCAGCTTCGTGCAGCGTTTCCTCAAACGTTAAAGATCATCGGTCATCCACACGTGTGAATTCATCCCCCGAGTCGGAACCGTTCTACCACCGGCCTGATGTGTGTAGTGCAGCAGGTGGTGGGATTCAGAAGTGCACACTGTCGGTACAGCATCGAGGAGCTTTTATTTTGTGAAAGCCAGTCGGGTTTATTTTCTTTCCACTGGGCAACTATGAGTAAAAACGAGAATCTGCTCTTCCCAGGCGCCCGGGATTCTGATCCGTTCACTTTTTGTACCGTTAGCTTCTCCTGCTAGTGTGAATGTAGGGTCAACAAATAAATTTTGAGTAAATGATCCTGTCAGCGTGACCTGTGTGAATGAGTCAGTGCTGGTCTGAGTGAAGGAGAACTGAATGGAGATAAATGGAGTTGGAATGAGTTGAGCGGTGCTTGGCCCCCTGCTCCACCTGCATTCATCACTCACACCAGTGATGCTGTGCGACGTTGCTTTGTCCTCACGCAGATGTGTGTATGGAGTGCAGCACAGAACCACAGCAGACAGAGAATCTACAGAAACTCTAACAGCAGCGTGAGGATGAGGCTCCGTCTCGCACCCACACGCACGGACCTCGCTGTGCGTGACTCAAAGACACAAAGTGTGTATCGGCTTTGTGTTGCACCACGCAAACGCACGGGAGCACCCACGCCGAGGCATGCGGCCATCAGCCGTGACTCAACAGCTACACACACACACACACACACTGACTTTTTTCCCTCACACTGAACAAAAAAACGCCTGCAGCTCCTGGACATGTGCTGCTGCTGCTGCTGCTAAAAGATTAAAAAAGGAAAAAAAACGAGAAAGAAAAAGAGCTTGACTGATGTGTTTATGTGAATGTGTCTAAGTGCAGCGGTTTATTCTGTAATGCCGAGGGACGATCTTTAGAGAAATATTAATTGCTGCTTTTACCCTGACAGGATAAATACTGCTCCAAAATGATATTAAGCATAATCTTAGCACTTAGAACCTGCTCATGTTCGTTCTAAATCTGTGTAATGTTCTGTTCTGTTTAGGAGCAAATGAATTCAGTAATTACACACTTACACACATCAGACATCCTTTTTTTGTTCTTTCCCTCTCACTGTTTTTTATTTTTATGTCTCTTTCTCAGTCCCTGGTGCAGTCCAGAAAAGCCGCCATCTCATATTCACTGGCGTCTCGGCCCTCACTCAAAGACGAGGAGCTGGTAACACACACACGCACACACACTACGCAATACACACTACATTTGAGTTTTAGGCATTTTCTATTCTACACTGTTAAGGAAATAAATCAGTGCAATAAATATACAGAGGAGTAGAGCGTGTGACATTTTTTTCTTTATATTTATTGCTGGCCTCAGTAGAGTCCAAAAACCAGACTGAAACCCCAAATCTGACTCTAATCTGGCGGCGTGAGATCGGATAGTGATGTGATGGATGTGCAAGCCGTGGCTCTGAGAGTGCGCTACAGCACACTGACTGAATTCACTCTGCGACGGTGCACAGCGTTCATTTCACTTTAAAAGATGCCAAAAATAAGTGTGCGAGGATTTCCTTCAGGAGCAGGCGTGAGGAGAAAAAACAGTTTCGTGCTTTCTCACCTCTCCGCTTCATGCAGAGTGATAGCAAAGTGCTGATGGGCCATTAAAGTGGAAGAAAATAAAAAAAGAGCGTTTCACAGTGTAGTTTTGCTCATTTTGTCTGGCGAGTTGGCTTCATCTAGTGTGAAATATTTTTAAACTAATAATTAAAGTACATTTAACAGATTCCTACCCGACATTCCGACAGTGCGGACGGACGAGTGAACGAGTTTGTCCACTACTCTGACTACTCTGTTCAACCCCGAGTGTGCATTCTGTCTCCTGTTCTCATGAATTGACCTTTCCAGCTGCTTGTAAAGCAGCAGTGTATAAATCTGAGGGAAGGTAAAGAATAAAAATAGGAGGGAATGGAGTCGATTGTGATGCTGACACCGTACTCCATTCCACAGCTGTGTTACACCTTTCTCACCCTGTTTGTTCAGAATCAGATTTTGACGCACCGCTTTGTCTAAATAAAAGCAGAAAGCACACGGTTCACATGCTCATGTCAGATCACTAACTGATGCACGGCGGATATTTGTGCGGATGGAAAGCAGTTATTTTAGCCGTTCTCAGCGCTCACTTTCTTCAGAAGTGGAATTATACAAGAAACAAGACCGCGATTTGAGGAACAGTCAGAGAGTAGTTTGGCATTTATACAAAACCAGGAAGTAATCACAGAGATTCACAATAGTATGTTACGTCTACAGACGTGCTCACGTAGCATTTATGACTCTGTTGCTATGGTGATACAGTCAAAAGGAAAGCGAGGCAGAAATGTTCGAAAGGTAAATTCATTGACGTGGAAAGGAAAAGGGACCACCTGTCCCCTGCAGCAGCTACTTTCACTTCCTGTTAACTTTATGTAGGTGAACTTTGACCTCTGAAGCGTGAGCCGGTAGGAAACAGAAAGGTGTGCCGATGGAGGAGTTGCTTATTATTAAATATCTTTTGCTGCACTGTTTTCTTACTGTTGCTTGGCTCACATCTGAAACGTACAGCATGGTGGAACTTTTTTTTTTATTTCTGCTCACTAGGATTTTCCTGTAAAGAGTGTCAGCATCTCAGCATTTTATTGAGGTCCCAACTATAAGGAAGGAAAACTTTATCTCCCTGAGTAACCGAGTCTCACACGGCTGAGCTGTGCTCAGGAACATAATTAATCTCACGAGGATACTTGGAAGGCATTTTGCATGAGTTTCTTGTGTTTTTAGCACACCAGCCTCCACACCACCTCCACGATCATTAGTTAATTACCCTGAGGTCTCATGTCCTGCTTTTCCTCCGTTTCCTCCCTCGCAGAAGAGTCACGTGTATAAGAAAACACTCCAGGCTCTGATCTACCCCATCTCCTGCACCACACCACACAACTTCGAGGTGTGGACGGCCACCACGCCCACCTACTGCTACGAGTGTGAGGGGCTGCTGTGGGGCATCGCACGCCAGGGCATGAGGTGCACCGAGTGTGGGGTCAAGTGCCATGAGAAGTGCCAGGAGCTCCTCAACGCCGACTGCCTACAGAGTGAGACTCAACGCTTCACTCACACTGTTCAAACCTGCTCCGTTCGGGATTGTCAGTGTTGAAGATGTTGATTTAGTTTTCTATAACAGCAGCAAATCACAGGTTTAATTATCATTAACGCACTCATTCTAATACATTATCGTTACTATAGTAACAGCTCACTCACAGGTTCCGAGATGGAGCTGTAACTTTAGGTGTTACATCATCTTTAGAAGTTTGTGCTTCTTAGCAGTTTCTCAGGAGCATGACGATCTGTTTTTTTGTCTTATTAACTCTACGAGAGAATAAAGAGAGGCTGGTGAGGGAATGACTGTTTATACAGTGGGGCAAAAAAGCATTTAGTCAGCCACCAATTGTGCAAGTTCTCCCACTTAAAAAGATGAGAGAGGCCTGTAATTTTCATCATAGGTACA
>JAODOC010000017.1:692349-709690 GCA_027575955.1 Nemapteryx nenga | reverse complement strand
GAACGCCCGGAAAACCCGGAGTGGATTTTCAGTGGTCTGTGTGTTCTCTTATCGATCAGGTGGAATGGATTCTTTCAGGAAGCAATAGAAACGGCGCTGGGTGAACTCATATTTTATGTTAAATGTGGGGGGTACAAACGAAGAGTTATGAAATGTGAGGGGGACACGCCCCCTTCAGATTCAATGGTGGCGACGCCCATGGGTACACTATAAAGCCCTTAGGTACACTATAAAGCCCTTAGGTACACTATAAAGCCCTTAGGTACCGTACTCTATCTGCACCTTCCCAGGTAAGAGGTGCACCTGGAGTGTATCGGTTCTCCTGGGTTTGATGCATGTTCATGTTCCTGTATCACATTTCTGTCAGAGACAGATCAGATTAAAATAATCAGGTGTATTTGGATGGAATTAAAAGCACTTAAATATTTATAGAAATCTCCTAAACGTCACGTGCCTTTCCCGGAATGATCCGTTAGAGTAATTAATTAATCAGCTCGCGCAGAGCGGCTCGTGTGGGCGGCGCCTATAAATGAGCAGCGCGTGCGCCAGACTCTGTGCTGCAGTCATGTGGGCGGTGCGGGTGTTGCGGGTGATGTGGACGCTGAGCATCGCGGCCTGGACTCTCTCCCAACTTCTCTCAGGTCAGAACATCACCACACTCACTCCAGGCTTTGAGTAAAGACTTGGCTCTTCAGTGTAGCTGCATGTGGAGAACCTGCCTGGTGAGGGGTTTCTGGGCCTGGACACGCCCGGGGTCACCTGCCCGGTGAGGGGTTCCTGGGCCCGGACACGCCCGGGGTCACCTGCCTGGTGAGGGGTTCCTGGGCCCGGACACGCCCGGGGTCACCTGCCCGGTGAGGGGTTCCTGGGCCCGGACACGCCCGGGGTCACCTGCCCGGTGAGGGGTTTCTGGGCCCGGACACGCCTTCAGCTCCTGAGGGACTCCCTATCTGAGGAGTTGAGTCAGGAGTTGTTTGAAAAGGAGAGGTTCACGTTTGAGTCCGTGCAGTAGTGGAGCCGAGGAATTAAGTGTTTATATATAATTCACAGCAAGGACTGTAACTCTTCAGAGTGAAGGTCTTAAACCCATTATGTAGTAGCAAACCCTAGTTTCCAGAGGACAGGTTAGAGCTGTAAGCTTAAGTTTTGGTGCTCTAAACTCATGGTAATTGGGTGTAGAGTTTGAAAGCTGTGTGTTTTCAGGTTTGTGCAGCACACAGACATGAGTTCATGGCCCAGCTGAGAAACCCTTCAAACACTGCCTCTTAATGGTCTTTTTACCAAATTATGGCCTTGCGTTCAAATGTACTGCTAATGCTAGCTGTGTGTTGGGGTTTTTTTCTAATGTTTAAAAATGATTTACTGTAGCTTTACCCAACATGCATCATCCTCCATTGTAGTCCAGCTCCCATGTGTGACTGATCTGATTGGAGGTTTGTGTGCAAATCTAATTTTCATGTTTACCATTATTTGCCCCATCTGTAAGAGGCTGGCATGGCTGTTGTGGGTCCCCCCCGAAATGATTGTCAGCTGATCCAAAACCAGTGGAGTTGGGGATGTCTCCTGCCTGATTTGGAATTAAAATCTGCAGTTACACCAGCCTCTTGTTTGAGATGCTCTATACCTTTTTATTTAAAGGGGAAAAAAATATCTAATTCAGTTTTTGGTGGCATAAGCCAACTCCAATGGCTTCCATTAGGAGTTCTCAAACTTCAAATTCTCAATTGAGTAAAGAACAGTAACATTTTGACACTAGTTGGTCACCTCTATTGCTGGCATGTGACTTTAAAACCACAGCACCGTAATGAAGTAAATAAGGCCTGCCTTGAATATAAATCACAAGTCTCCTCTTTGAACCCCATGGCATTAGGGGTTGTGGTTTTTTTATTTTTCCCAGCACCCTACACTTGCCTTTTACACATGCACTAGATGGTGTAAACATGGTGTCTATGCTTATACCATCTTCTATATGTAATCTACAAGAGTGCCATGGGGTTCTGAAGGAAGGGCTTCCCAACCTGTTCACATGATGCTGTTTGTCTCTGTAGGGGGTGGAGTGGATGCCCAGGAGCCTCTGCACTGTCGCTTTGGCTTCACTCCATGTAAAGATGGCTCGGAGTGTGTGCTTCACACGCATGTGTGTGATGGAGAGAGAGACTGTCCTGATGGCTCTGATGAAGAGAATTGTTCCTCAGTGTGCAGTGCTGGTAAGTCTGTAATGAGCTGGGTTACTCAAGTACTGCCCACAAACACCTTAAAGAGCAATGGCTTTGGGTTCCAAGGAGTTTGATTTCACTTAACCTGTGAAAAGCATGAAGTCAGTCACTTGGTGGCTTGGATAAGCTGCAGGATAAAACACTGACTCAACTCTTATGGAATTGATCTTGATGTGGAAGTGAAGTAAAGGTCATGTCTGTAATGGATTAAGTTTTTGCCCTTTCTTATTGGGAAAGGCTGTATGTATGAGGGCTCTGATCCAAATTTAGTTACTGAGGGTCTGTTCAGGTGACCAAGTTTCACTTGAGCATGTGCTGCGTCCCAAACCGGAACCGCTCATAGTAACAGCCTGACTCTCTGCAGTATTCCAGTATGGATGTTTTCCCAAACAGGAACTGCTTACTGCAGTATTCCAGTGAAATCCCAGTATGAGTGATTTGTCTTCTGTTGTCTGTGATATCAGGTCAGTTCCAGTGTGCTCATGGTATGATGTGTATTGAGAAGATGCAGCTGTGTGATGGTGTAGCACAGTGCCAGGACAGATCAGATGAGGTGGACTGCTTTCACCCAGACGAGGGCTGCTTTCATCGCTGTGATAAAAAACGCTGCCTTTCTCAATCTTTTGTCTGTGACGGAGAAGCCGACTGTGAAGATGGCAGCGATGAAGTGGACTGTGGTAACACAACTTTCATGTCCTGTTTTAACCAGAGACTAAATTTTTTTTTTTCCTGTTCACATTTTTTCCATTCTTTCTCCATCCAGAAAAGGAGGAATGCAGCAGTGTGGAATTTCAGTGCCGCAGTGGTCAGTGTGTGTCTGCCAGCCTGCGCTGTGATGGTTACGCAGACTGCCAAGATCGCTCTGATGAGGATGGGTGTGTCCCACAGGTGGAGTGTGCTGCTGATCAGTATCGCTGTAAAAACAATCAGCAGTGTGTGCTGCAGGAGTGGATCTGTGATGGAGAGGATGACTGCAAGGACATGTCTGATGAACAGGTAACCCTGATGTTCCAGTGGAAGTGTTGCCTTCTATGAGAGGTGGTGACTGTGCTTGTTCAAAACTCTTCCTGTCTGTGTAGAACTGTAAGGAGTCTGCAGTGCAGTGTGGGGAGTTTCAGTGGCCATGTGCATCTCAGACTCAGTGTGTTCCTCAGAGCTGGCACTGCGACCGCACCAGAGACTGTGGAGACGAGAGCGATGAGGCTGGATGTGAGTCAGTCCTGTGTTCTGTTTACAGTACAGCAATCAAACCCAGAGATGACTTCAAAATCAACTTCTGTGTAAATCTCTCTGTAGCCTCATCTGAGAACCTGAAGTCTGCTTTGAGACCTTGAGTTTCTTTTCTGGCAAATTCAGTGTTTATTCTACTCCTCATGATCAGTTGGCAAATCTGGTAACATGGACAATATTTCCCAAAATGTTTGAGATCCAGTATTTTTCCTCCAGGCTCTTATGTGAAGGTGTTGGTGGCTTGGAGAAGAAACATGCAGGGGATCTGGTGGGTGTTGTCGGGAACATCCTGAACATAACCTGCTGAAGAAAAATGTTTAATGTTCTGATTTGTTTTGCATAAAGCTGCTTTCACTTGGTGTAACTGGACAGACTGAGGCAGGTCCTTCTGGTCACATTCTGATGTTTTGCTATGACTGCATTACAAAATTGCTGATGGCTCTCAATTGGCAATTTTTAGTTATCTTGGGTTATTCTCTTAATTTTAGCTGTTTATTAAATAAGGGATTGATTTGAGATTATTGTGGACTTCAGAGAAATCTTGTATCTAGCAGGTATTTTCTTTTCCTAAAGTGGTTATTGGAGCAGTTTGAACAGGGACATATTTAAAAATCTCCCTGTTCAGTGCAGTCTGTCCATAGTTTTATTCTGCTTGTGAATTAACATGCTGTTCTCAGGATGGCGTATGAAGGAAATGTGACTCTCCAAGGAAACCTGATTTGGGAATGTTCTCCCTGTAAGGTTTTTAGATTCAGAGCTGGAACACTGTACGAGAGGTCCTTTGAGGTTTATCATGTTACAGCAATCCTTGGTGCAAAGTGACTCACGCCAACCTTTAGCCATGTTTGTGTGAGACAGGTGAGCCGGTGTCTTGCCCTCCTGATCAGTTCCAGTGTGACAGTTTGGAGTGTGTGGACCCCTCACTGGTCTGTAATGGTAAAGCTGACTGTGCAGATGGCTCAGACGAGGGTGGAGCCTGTACAAGTGACTCATGTTCTGACCAATTGCAATGTGCACAGGACTGCTACAGCACACCCAAAGGACCGGTAAGTCTCCTGCTCCAGTTACTCTAAACTTGAGCAGGAATGGCTCCTTGGCTTCATTCGCTCATTTTAACAAATCATGAGCTGAGCAGACTAATTGTTAGTCATGTTCATCTATTATAGCATTAAACTTTAACAAATCTACCCAGATCCATGATTTTTGGGATGTTTGTTTTTTAGCTAGCTTTAGTCAGAAGTCAGACCCATCTGAGAATGTAAAGTTTTTTTAAGTTTACTGTTTTCATGAGATTTTAAATGTAATGACTTGCAAGTCTGTTAAGTTGTTTGTGTGTGTAGCGTTGCTGGTGCAGGAAAGGTTATGAGCCAGTAGATGGTGTGAAGTGCATGGATGTGGACGAGTGTGTGAAGACTCCAGATGTGTGTGATCACTCCTGTATGAATTCGGATGGCTCGTACGCATGCTCCTGTAATCCCGGTTATATCCTGGAGTCTGATGGCCGCAGCTGTAAGAGCACAGGTAAAGAGGAAAACGGGTTATGGGCCCCATTTATTTGTGCTAAAGTGGGCGTGTGAGTGAGGGGAAGGCTGTGAACATGCATTCTGCACTTTTTGATGCTACATGAGCTGGAGTGTCTGTGTGCTGAGTAATGTATTAAAAAAACTCTAAGCATTTCATCAATTAGCAGTTTGTCCTATTAAAGGGTCCAGCTCACCCTTTCCAGAAGCCTATCCACTAAAGGGTTACTTGCATCCAGGGTTTTTTTTTAACTGCTTGTTGCAGGTTAAATTGGGTGACCTCTTTAGCCATAGATCATAAGTTGTTACAAATGTATGTCAAAGGTTATTTAAATTCTTTTGACCATAAGATTACGTTGTAATTGGCTTCAGCCATTTCATGTGACCACAAAGATGTCCAGCATGTTCTATTAAACATCAATGGATGAAAATGAGCTGGATTTCAAAGGGCTCATTATTAACAGTGAATTTGCAGGGGTTTTGGTGCACAGAAAGCTGGCAAAGCAGTGGTCATGTGACTTCAAAACAGCTGGATTCTGGAAAGAGTGAGCAGCCCCTTTTTAATTTAATCTAACTGGCAATTAGTCTCCACTCAAAAGAACTGTAGCTTTTGGGAATTCCATTCAAGTCTCTAGACTTCTGTTGGAGATGTACTAGTTTTGCCAGCAATCAAAAAGGTGGTTTTATGGCAATTGCAGTAATGTGTGCCCCTCTGCTTTCTGAGGTACTCCCTTTTTAAGCTAGATGGTCTAGACTAGCTGCTAATTTTTAGTGTGGGGAACCAAAGAAGTTGCCACATGCTGAAGTTTGTTGCTGGAGCTCCCTAATCAGGTTTCATGCTGTTCATGTCCTTTCCTGTGCCCTCAGGTGAGGTGTACTTGTTAGCTGCTATACAGTCGGACATCTTCCTCATCAATCTCAAGAATACCAGCCTGGAAGTTCTCTCCTCTGAAAAGCAACCTGTCCCCTCTCTGGATTATGACTGGAAGGAGCAGAAAGTGTACTGGATAAACGGTGACGTTGTGATGTGGACTACACTGGACCAGAAGAGCAGAGGAACACTAATCCAAGGTGCAGCCTAACATCTAAACTAAAGGTCTTTTAAACACTGAAGTTGAAGTGATGAAGTGTTGGGATTTTGTGTCCTTGTAGGTGTGAAGACGGAGTGTATAGCAGTTGATTGGGTGGGCCGGAACCTGTACTGGACAGACAAGGCAGCAAGACAAATAAATGCTGTGGGGTTGGATGATCTTGGGGCAGAACCTGTGGTCATTGTGGATGATACAAATAAGCTGCACTCTTTGGCCTTGTTACCTCAAAAAGGGTAAAGATCTTGGGCCTGTTCATGCATGTCTCATGTAAGCATCTTTAGAATCATGTCAGACTTTTCCTCAATCAATAATATTCACTGTTTGCGTTAGTGTGATGTTCTGGTCAGAAGTGGGTGATGAAGCTCAGATCAGAAGAGCAGGGATGGATGGCTCAAACAGACTAGTGTTGGTGCATGGCTCTCTGCACTGGCCTGTGGGTTTGGCAGTGGATCTGCTTCAGAACCGACTCTACTGGACAGACAAGAAACTGCGTTGTATTGGGTCGGCCACACTGGATGGAAGTGACGTTAAGGTAAACTTCAGCCACTTAGTTTGATGGGCAGCTCCTAACTTGAGTGGTGTCTCTTGAATATTTTATTTAATGTCTGCTTGGTGGATTGTTTGCCTTATTAACTGAGCTTTAAACATCTATCTTGAAGATCCTGCAGCTGACAGAGCTTCTCAGTCCATTCTCGTTATCAGTGTTTGGAGATTTGCTTTACTGGTCTGATAAGCGTAGAGGGACCATCCAGAGAGCTCAGAAGGTGACGGGAAAGCAGCAACTGGTTCTGCTCAAACAGCTCAGCCAGCCACTTGGTCTCAAGGGAAGTACCACTTGGTCGTCTAATGGGGAGCTGGCACTTCTAGTTACTGTCATGTCAAGTTTATCTGATTTAGGGAGTGTTAATTGTTCAGCTAAACAAGAGCAGTGATCTCTCTAGGACTTTAATTGCCTTCCCACTCTGGGATTAAAGGAGCATTGTAGGATGCTGGTCAGCTAATCCACCAAGGAAGGCTACCTTGTGGGTTTTAGTAATTATGGTGTGCTAGTGGAATGAGCACCAGACAGCTAGGGAAGCATTGGGGGTTTCTTGTCAGAAGGTACCTGTAACACTAGTGTATGTTCTGTTTTAAACAGGTGATTCATGCCTTGCTGCAGCCAGGTGTTGAGAACCCATGTGCATCAAAGCGCTGCTCTCACATGTGTGTCTTGGCACCTGGACTGAGTGCAGTGTGCAAGTGCCCATCTCAATTCCTGCTGGATGACAATGGACTGACTTGTTCCAAACCAGAAGACTCAACCTTCCTTTGGTTCATACTCCCTACTTCAATATTACAGGTGTGTACAGATGTTGCAGGAACATTGTGTTCATCAGCCTTGCTCATAGTCCTGTTGTGTGGGTATTTCAGGTTTATGTACGCAGCAGGGGTTCAGGTGTTGGTCTTCATGACTGGCCAGCGCATGAGGGATTTGATCTCCCTGAAGTGAAGACTGCTTCAGCATTAGACCTGGTTCTGAAGGAGCAGATGCTCTACATTTGGGATGCAGCTGCTGGTGCTGTGGGTCTGTTTAAACTGAAGGAAGCAGTGGTAACATGGCATGGGATGCTGTTTAAACTGAAGGGCTCAATTGCAGCAATGGCTGTTGATTACATCACGCTGAATGTGTTCTGGAGCTCTGGAGAGCAACCTGGAGTGTATGTGACCTCAGCAAATGGAATACACACTGCTCTGATCATTGACAAAGGTGTGGTGCGCTCTATTGCTCTGCACCCTCCAACAGGGTGGCTGTGTTTCAGTAACACTGAGCTGCAGGAAACAGGAACTCGTCTGGAGTGTGCCCATATGGATGGAGGGAACCGCACTGTGGTTTGGGATGGTGCTGTTAATCCAATCTCGCTGAGCCTCTCTGCTGATGGAACCACACTTTACTGGGCTGACACTAGTGAGTATCTACTCTTGTATACCAAATGGTTAGGATTGTGTTCCAAACAGCATATTCCTGCACTAAATGTTAAAAAATGGTGGTGCTGAGTATGAAGTTACCACACTGGCTTTTCCTACAGTGTTTTACTTCCTCTTAGTGAAGGATCATCTGTTCTAGTATTTTATTTTCCTCTGAGACAAAGCAGCTGGGTTGTTATTCATACCAGAGGGCACTTTAATGAAATCGCTCATGTGCAAGCTGATCATCTGGGTTTGTACTGCAGGTTTGGGACTAATCACCTCTGTTGGGATTAATAGTGCTGACCATAAAGTTTTGAGAAGTGAGGAACCTGTGGTGGCGTTTGCATTGGCTAACAATATTCTTGTCTGGCTCACAAAGACTGGTATGTAATCCTTCTCTTTTAGCCAATACTTAGTAGTTGGACATCAATTCAATGTTCATGTCCTTTCAGATTCCATAAAGTGCTGGTTGAGTGAGGATCATCAGACGGCTACAATGTGGTTTAAGGTGAAAACCAAAGTGCTGGACATGAAGGCTTTCCATAAAGCCAGTCAGAATGGTAATTTTTTTTTAATTGGTGCAAAAATCCAGTGGAGACTGGCATGGCTTCTCTTGCTGACTTCCTTCTGTTTTAGGCACTAATCTGTGTGCTGATGGAAATGGTGGCTGTAGTCAGCTGTGCTTGGCATTTCCTGGTGGAAGAACATGCCACTGTGGGCAGGGCTTCCTTCCCATGAACGAGACAAGCTGCACCACTGCGCCACGATGCCCCCCTGGCACCAAGCAGTGTCTCCGTGGAGATGCATGTGTACCCCTAGAGCAGTTCTGTGATGGTGATCCAAACTGTGCTGATGCCTCAGATGAGATCTGTGAGGAAGTGTCTTTAATCCTAATATCTGATTCAGTCTACTGGCTTTAATTAAATTTTTCAGGACTTGTTTTTAAAAAGAACCAGAAATCTGGCAAAGAACGTTTATCATTGACAGTCCTCAGTCAAGAGTGTAATCACTTGTCTCCTAGTGGAATGAACTGTGGTGAAATGGTTCCCTTTTAAAAAAAATGGATCTGGCCATTTTAATCAAGTTTTCTTAACTTGATGCAGAAACCTGAATTTGAATTATTGAGTCTAAGCCACTGAAATGTAATGTCCTGGCTTGTGATCTAAAATCAGAAATGGAATTCTGCTTATGGGTTTTAAGTTGATTTTATGTACAAAGCATTCTGTCCCCTTGAGTCATGTTCAAAATGACATCTGGGTAACTTTCAGGCAAAAAGTCAAGTGGAAAATGCATATGTTCAACTTTCTAGTGGCATGATGGTCACTGGAGACAGCTTCTGAGGTTGCANNNCCCAGTTTTCCTGACTGATATTAGCCAGATGGCTTTCAAATCCTCTGGTTTGAGGAAATGCATCATCAGGACATCAACTTTGTACAGTCTGTGTCTTGTATTCCTGACAAGATGGGCTTTTTGTTTTGTCCCCCCCTGGCTTCAGGTGTTAAAGAACAAGAAAAATCTGAGGGTATTGAACCAACAGTTCATCCCAGCTCCACATCTCCATTTCCACCACCATCACCAAAAGCTTCTGATGGCTCTGCTGTAGTAAAAGATCTGGGCTCCACTGTTGAGCCTCCCAAATCCTCTCCTCCATTTGTTCCTAAAGCTGTGGACAGGCCTGACTCCAAAGATGTTAAGGTGGGAAGTGTGGACTCTGACTCCTGTGGAATGAGGCTGTGTAACGGGAACGGCAAGTGTGTGACGTTGGATGGACAGGTGGCGTGCGAGTGTGCCTCAGGTTACAGTGGTGAATACTGTGAGCATGAGGTTGGAGGTATGATGCAAGGGCCAGTTATTTATGCCACTGTGGGATTGGCTGTTGGAGTCATTGTCCTGGGCGTGATCATTGGGCTTATCCAGAAGAAGGCTGCAAGTCAGAGGTAGATGTTGCAGTGAAGTGTGTGCTGTAAAATTGATATTATAAATGTATAGCTTACCAACTCTACTGTTGATTAGTAACAGGCAGCTTACTGGTGCAAAAAAACTTCACAGCTAGGGTTTTGTTTGCCTGAAGTCACTTTTGAAAAGGGAATTTCATCATGAAGGCAATTAAAACTGCATGTAACAAGTTTATCATGTCCAGTACAAACTTCCCTTAAATATTGATCAGCTTATTGTTAATTCCAAATATAATCCATTCAATTGATATATAGTGCCTTTCTCACACCCAAGGTCACTTTACAATTGAGGGAGGGATGGAATCACTTGAGCTCTGAATCCCATTATTTATTGGACTGTCCTACAGTGTGACAAGGAATAACTTCTGAAGTCAGTCTAAAACTAACCTTAACCTGACTGTATTGTGATCACAACCAATTATCTGTTGTACAGTTTAAATGATTAAGGGTTTTGTAGGTGGCTTTGGAATGGCCCTAATCTGAACACTAACAAGTCTGTCTGCAGGCAAGCAAGACCAATTGTGAGGGAAACGAGTATGAGGGATCTGTCAAGCAAAGCTGAGACCTCGCCCACACCGAACAGAGCAGCAGATCCAGAGAACCCAGAGGTCTGCTAAAGATGGACACTTGACTTTCTCATACTCCTCTACTGATCTATGATTTTTAGTCTAACTCTGATTTCCTCTCAGCCACAGGATGTGAAGTCATCAGGGGATTGAGTCACGTCAAGCTTCCTGTGCAGTGTCTTCGCATGAAATAAAGTTGCTGCTGTTTGAGAACTGCTTTGAAGTTTATTTGGTCTTTTGTTAGATTGCCTAAAAAAAGTGGGTTCAGACAGATTTGTGGACACATGTAGTCACTCTGTACAAGGTTGACGTCAAAGTGTACAGCAGTACATTTAAGGACCGAAATGTCTCCATCCAAATTTTACCCTTTCTTCTGGTAATCACATCACTAAAATGACAGTACTGGAAGGAAACCTGGCCAGGAATTGTTCAGCTTTTAAACCATCCTGTAGATGTGCACCGTCACTCAATTTTTCTGCTACCTACAAGTGTTCCACCAAAAGCAATTGGGATCTATTCCCTGCTGAACTAATTGCAGAGCTTAAACTTGACTGGAGTCAATGTGTTATGCTTGATATTAATAGTGCCTTGTATGACATTTCCTATCTTGAGTCGAATAGGGTAGTAGAACTTTTCTGCTGGTGATTTGAGAGGAAGTCCTTGCTCTTGTTTCATACTGAGACTGGAATGCCTTTAGGTTAACAGTATTCAGAATAATCTCTAATTTGAGTGGTAATCCAGACTTGAATCATATTAACCAAAAGTCCAGAGGTGATCAGGAGCTAGTGGATAATGCAGTGTCCTGCATTTGCTGCTGCATCACTCACACTTCTGTAACATTACTCTTCATTTACGCTCCCTCCAACCTGCACTATTTACCAGTTACTTTAAGTCCTGAGGTCAATTTCTCTTCCGACATTGACAATCAAATCTGAGGTCCTTCTCTTTTGAAAGACAACTTTGTCATTTTATAGAAACTCCATCTGTCTGCCATTTATTTCTATTACAGTATGCACTAAAGATTGTGTTCACTCCCTAAAGTATCTGAACATGCCAATAACTGAAGAAATTGGTGCATTTAAAAACTGAAAATGACCTCCCTGACCTTGGAAAGTAGTTCAAATCAGACAGTTGATTGGGGTAGAATGGGTGTATATTTGGAGTCATTTACTGTCATGTTATCAGCCAAAAATATTTCATAGTGAAAAGACATTTTTGACTATTTCAGACTTTTGACCTCGACCTGAAAATATTAGAGGAACAAGTGATTTAGACAGTATGAACAGAGAGCATGTGTATGTTATGTTTAGTGAATAATACATTCCATTTATGTTGAGGGAATTGTAGAGGAAACACCAACCCAAAGTTTTAAGTGATTTATCACATTTGGGAATTTTTTTTATATCAAGCTTTTGATAAAATATACTAACTTGTCAATCTACAAAAGAATATGCACTAAAGAAAAAATGTGATTGTAAATTTTTTTTTTTGTTCAAGGTATTAATTTTTAGCTTGTACAAAATACAATTTTAAATAGTTTAATATAGTCCAGCACACAACCCGACCCCTTTAGAAGACACAAAACGAACCACAAATGAGTTCAGAAAAAGGAAAAAATAATTGAAAAAAGACATCTATAACATAAATACAATCTTGAATTGTATTTGTTTTAAATGAATTGAGGATTGAAAGTTGGGCGAGGATAACCCTCTATGTTCAGTGTCATTCTAAAATGTTCTTAGGTATTCGTGGATTTTTCTTATTCCCTATGAATGAGGATATCAATTTGTCTATAAGAAGAAAGAAGGATTTTGTCAGAAAGATCGGTGAACATTGGAACAGATATAAAAATCTTGGTAGCACATTCATTTTAATGCTATTAATTCTACCTCCTAATGATAGTGATAAGTTCCAGCATTCAAAGTCTTGTTTCAGAGACTCTATAAGTGAGAGGAAATTGACTACAATGTCGCCATGTAGTGCAATCACTAGTGGTTCGATTGCCAAGGCAAATAAAAATGGCAATAAAAGGCAGCCTTGTCTGGTACCGCAACCTCATGAGAAAAAGGCGGACAGATTATTTGTACGGATTGCTGCTAAAGGGAACCCGAATCCATGAGGTGAACTTTGCACCAAGTCCAAATCTTTTTAGAGTATAGAAGAGATAATCCCACTGCACCCAATCAAATGCTTTCTCAGCATCGAGTGATAAAAGTAATTCAGGTATATCGGGTGGCGTGGGATTGTAAAGGATATTCATTAGTCTGCGTATATTAGAAAAGGAATGAGGATTTTTAATAAATCCCGTTTGATCGTCAGCAATGATGGAGGGTAAAGCAGTTTCTAAACGGTGAGCTAACATTTTCACAAGTAGTTTACTTTCAACATTCAGTAATGAAATGAGCCTCATGCTAACGGGTTTTTATCGTTTTTAGGGATTAATGAGATGACTGCTTGTCTCATTGTTTCAGGTAGCAAGCCAGAGATAAGCGAGTCTTCATAGACTGAAAGCAATATGGGAGCAAGTTCAGCAGCAAATTTTTTAAAGAATTCACTCGGATACCTAATTCTGCGGTGGTTTCTTCATTGATTATAGGGATGTTAAAGGTGCTAAAAAAAGAATTAAATAAAGATTCATCATTAGTGGATTCTGAGCCATAGATCTTTGAATAATATGTATGGAAGCACTGATTGATCTCTAACGGGTCTGTAAGTTTAATACCCGTCTCATTGTTTATTGCAGCTATGGATTGGTCTGCATTCCTTTGACGTAACTGGTGGGCCAAAATCTTCCCGGCCTTTTCACCATATTTGTATGTCTTATGTCTTGATTTGTTTACAAGATTTTCAGCATGTTTTGTGGATAAAAGGTCGAATTCAGTTTGAAGAATTAGTCGTTGCTTGAATAGGTCAGCTGATGAGGAATGGGCTAAGGTTACATCAAGTTGTAGTATGTCTCTGGTTAATTTTTTAAGGCGTTCATTTTGTTTTTTTTAATTTGGGCACTATATGATATAATTTGTCCCCTAAGATATGCTTTCATTGATTCCCAGATTACTGAAGAGGACATCCCTGGAGTTTGATTACGTGCTAGATACTCAGTTATTTCAGTTGAGATGAATTTGACAAATCCACTATCAGAGAATAGTAACGTATTGAAACGCCATGGACGGTCGCTAGTGTGTGTAGTTGGTATGCATAAAGTCATCAGTAATGGAGCACGATCTGATTTTACTATTGCCTGATATTCACATTCTCTAATTAATTGAAGTAATTGACTGTTTAGAAAAAAATAATCCATGCGCAAATATGGTTTTTATGAACTGATGAGTAGAAAGAAAAACTTTTACTTTTGGGGTTCCGGAAGCGCCAAGTATCAGCCATCCCATATGTATTAAGAAACAGTTGAATTGCCAGTGCTGCTTTAGATGGGGCCGTGGTTTTGGGTGAGCTCCGATCTGGTTAAGGCGACAGTGCACAGTTCATATCTCCCCCTAGTATGAGGCGATGTGTGTCCATATTGGGTAGACGTGTGAAAAATCTAGTAAAAAATGTACTCTTGTCCCAATTTGGTGCATACACATTTGCCAGGATGACTGGGGTGTTATTTAATCTACCCACAACTATTATGTAGTGACCAGCGGGATCTGCCTCAACCCCTGACATGATGAATGGAGCATTTTTATAAATAAGAATTACAGCTCCCCTGGATTTTGAGTGGAAATTGGAATGATAAGATCGAGCAACCCATCCTGCTCTTAGTCTAGAATGATCAAAAGGTGTCAAGGTGGCTTTCTTTGGAGATGACCAAATGTGTAAATGACTAATACAGCAAATTAGATTCTAAACTGCAGTTATCAGCAAGAGCAAGTGATCCTGTTTACACATTATATGTAACACAACTGTTTACACATTACACATTACAATATGAACTAGATGAAAACTAATAAAGATTGTTCACAAGTCTCGAGTCTTTTGAGGACGAATCTAAAGTCAAATCTCAAGTCACTGCATGAGCGGCTTAAGTATGACTTGAGTCCAAGTTGCAAGTTCGAGTCCCATCTCTGCTAGAGAATAGCCAAAGTGAGACAACAAACCTTCCACGTACTCAAAAAAAAAAGAGTTTGCCATGAATAGATCGTTTTTCATTCTTTTAATGAAGTATAATTGATTTGTCTTTCCAAAACCTTTGCTAATGTTAAACAGGTCAAGCAGTGAAGCTGATCTCAGCAGGTCGTCCACATCTAGAAAAACACAAGGTTACACTTGGACTGTCTGTCAAAGTCCATGAACAGCCACCAAGGTTTATTCTGTCCAATTAAAAAATGAAGTATTTTATTTATGAAGCCATGAGACAAAGCCAGGGCCACTGTTTTCAACCAGGGGGTTAAAGGAACACACTGTGAGAGAAGGTAGGAGGCTTGTGGGGACAGTGGTGGCTCAGCAGATCCTTCATGCTGGAACATCACTGTGACAAAAACCAGCATGGCGAGGGGACAAACCCAAAAACGCCACTTCACTCCATCAATCCACACTGTTGTTGTTAAAAATCAGCGAATCCTGAGATTCACGCAGATGTGTCGGTCATGATTAAACCATCAAGACACAAATGTGAAAATATTTGAGGGCATTTTGATTTCAAGAGCTTGGAAAAAACTTGAGTGTCAATTTCAACAGCAAAAAGATTTGAGTGAGCTCAGTTCATTGCTGCGATACTCGAATCTCTTTCACCAGAGAAGAGCTCCTGAACATCAGGGGAACAACTCCAGCAGACTTACTACCAACTTTTATGGTGTCATCTATGGAATTATTGGACATTCTGGTCAAAACTGCGATCACCTTTGCTCACTCAGTGAGATACCGGAGGAGAAGGAAATGCACTGGTGCGCTCATGCGTCAACACCAGCACAGACTTCACACTCCTCTACCTGCGATATTTCTCTCCAATGTTCACTTACTGTACAATAAACTGGAGGAACTCCAGCTGCTGGTGGAGAGAAACAGCGACTTTTATTCATCTTCCATTTTATGCTACACGGAGACGTGGCGATGAGGACTCGTACCAGACTCTGAACTGCAGCTGGTCAGCTTCCACCTTTTCAGAGCGGGCCGCAACACAGACCTCTCCGGTAAAACGAAGGGTGGTGGAATCTGATTTATGTAAACAGCGGCTGGTGCAGTGATGTGTCCGTGATCCTGCAGCACTTTTCTCCTGACCTGGAATCATTTATCATTAATTGTAAACCTTCTGCTCCCCCTGCGAGTTCGCTTCATTCATTCTGGTCAGTGTTTACATTCCACCGCAGGCCAACATGCAGAACACCCGGCGCATGCTGGCGACCAGATAATGGGTGTGGAGCAGACGTGCAAGGACTCCAGAGTTACTGTCCTCAGTGACTTTAACAAAGGTAACCTCAGCCATGAATTACCCAAATACAAACAGTTCATTAAACGCCTGACCAGAGAGGAGAATGTTCTGGATCACTGCTACACTCCAGTCAGCAGGGCCCATCACCCCACCCGCCACACTGCACTGGGCCACTCTGACCACGTCATGGGCCACCTGATTCCTGCATACAGGCAGAAATTAAAGCTGAGGAAACCTGTGGTGAGGACAAACATATGGAGTAATGAGGGTGTGGAGAACCTTCAGGTGTGCTTGGACTGGACAAACTGGGACCAACAGTCTGGATGAGTTCACAGAGGCTGTGACATCCTACATCAGCTTCTGTGAAGACTGCTGTGATCCATCACGAACCAGGATGAGTTACAGTAATGACCGGGGCGTTGCTAGATCTAAAGCTCTACTAGGGCATAGCCTCCACCCCACCCCACCCCACCAATACCCACATCATTTTTTCTGAAAGCTTGTTGTGTATGAAATGTGCCACAGGACTTACAGCTTCACTTAAAAATATATACTTTTGCTGTGTGAACTTGCGTGGCGTCACTGTACCTTCCTTCTCCAATTTCGTGTACTAGGCTGCATGCGCGTTCCCTACATTCACATGGATGTGCACAGAATGTGCGCCTTGTATTTAGGGACAGAAAGCTGCCTACGTTGATGAACCTTGAAGTAGAAAAACATCCACTCTATTCCTGATATTATCGATCTAAATTAACCACAGGCTATTTTCAGGGTTTACTAACTTTACTTTTAAGCTCATGGTCATTATAAGGGCCATCCATCTACATACTATAATGATATAATCTATGGGTTTTTTTAAGACAGTAGCTTATGATAATATTTGCATGTTTACATCAGGCTTTTCTATCAAAGAGAAACATTTTGCATTGACGAATTTTCCCTGTTCATGAATGTATGCCACTATAGGAAGCATGGCAACCCAAATATCTTTTCGTACTTGTGTGGATTGTCTGGAATCTGGCAACATAAATATTATGATAGTGGGATAGCCTACTGTATGTCTCAGCAATAATTTGTAAAAATACATCATGTATCGATAACTACGTAAGCTACATTTGAATATCAGTCCGGAGTTGGAGACACATCGTTGCTGTCATTTCCTGTTGCTTTAATTTCAAACCCAGATTACTTGAGAAAGGCAAAAGGCCCAGATGAATACTTTATACCATTCAAAACTGTAGGGACTGCTGTTTCTTCTGATGTGTGGTTTGTGGTGTAAACTCAGGAGTTAGTGAAGTATTGCACCGACAAGAACAGATGTGGAGATGGACAGAGCTGTATGTAGAATATGATTAAATGAGATGTGAAATCAGGCCTTTCTGTGTGGAGTTTGCATGTTCTCCCCGTGTCCGCGTGGGTTTCCTCCGGGTGCTCCGGTTTCCCCCACA
>JAODOC010000017.1:396518-409615 GCA_027575955.1 Nemapteryx nenga | reverse complement strand
TTTTGCTTGTACTTCTGTAAAGCACATTGAACTGCCACTGTGTATGAAATGTGCTATATAAATAAACTTGCCTTGCCCCTTGCCTTGCAGAGAGAGAGAGAGAGAGATGCTTGAACATGTCTGTAACAGTTGTGTGTTGTGAAACTGTGAAGCTCCGCCCCCTACTTGTCATGACCTGTACTTACCTGGAAACAGAACAATGCTTCTGTCCATCACAACAAACACGTTAAGCTAGTTCCAGAATCTTAAACTGTGTGTGTGTGTGTGTGTGTGTGTTTACAGTGTTCTTGATGAAGATGATGGGGATGTGCACACAAGTGCTTCTGCTGCTGAGCGTCTTTCTCACACCCAGCCTCGTCCGCTCTGGTGAGTCGTCTCCCCCTGAGAATCTCGGGGAATTCATGCGTGCTGTTAAAAGAAGATGAAACTTTTTGCACACTGAGTCGTACAAAACATTAGACATGGCTGTGTTTAACTCCACCTCCTGCCAGCGTTCAGCGTTGCTCATTAAATAATCACAGACGCACAGATAGAAAAAAGAGACTGTAGATAAATTAACAGAGATAGATTTTAAAGGTAGATGTGATTTTACAACACACACACACACACACTGAAGCTGTGAATGGAAATGTCGTGTATTTTCTTCTCCTGAGTGCAGGAATTGTGATGCTCTTTTCACAACAATCCAATCCACAGCCTCCCCCACTGGAATAACCCCGGGGCTGATGGTCCGGGCAGGTGCAGCGTCAGGACAATCAGAGTTCTCTTTCTTTAACACGTACACATCAAACACAGGTCAAGAAGTTTTTGGAAAACCTTTGTGGATGTCAGACTGTCTGAAAGACAGACTGTTGTGTTGTCCTTATTGTCCACACTCGGGACACATCTTCAGAGGATCACAGTACCATTGTGAACCTGGTGATGTTGCTGTTTTTGTCTGAGACACTGAGGACACAGTAACTCTATCCTTGTGCTTGGACATGGACCAGAAGGCAGCATACGGCATGTATGAACTGGGACAAGTATGCATCTTTTCTCCTGGGAGAGTGGCGAGGCATGGATACACCCCAGCTCCACGTCTGTGTAGATGGAGGGAAAAGTGGCTTTAAAGCTCTTGGATCTTTCCTGGAACGGATTAATATATGAAAAACAACTGGCAAGGCCTGGCAGAAAGAGAGTTACAGGGAGACTGCAGAGGTGGAGATGGTTCCTCTCACAGCTGTCCCACAGAGGGAGATCACCACCAGTCCAACAGCATCACTGCCACGGCATGACCATCACTGGGTCCCACCAGGTGTCCTGTACCGGCCCGTGTCTGATGGAGGTCACAGTCTTATTCCTGTACCATTAAAGATGATGGACACGAGGCTACAGACGTCACAAAAACTGCTCGACAGTTCAAATACCATGTTCTGGATTCGCTTTGGCCTGCATGTCCTTTAACAGCTTGGACACGTAGACCTTGATAAGCAGTTGTGTTCAACGGAAAATCCTGTTGTACAAAACGTGCACTGCTTTCCTTTTTATTGTTCTGTTCTCAGGTCTGGCGAGCAAAATACCAAGGATGAATAATGAGGATTATGGTTTTTCAGAACCACTGTTTTTAAGCCTGTGTTTAATGTCCAGTCGCTAGTCTTTAACTCACTAACTTTTTTGTTTGTTTGTTTTTAAAGAGTAATTGATCTGTTCAGTGTGACCTCGGGCTGGTGGACGGCCACACAGTCACTGGAGAGTAAAGTGTGTCTCAGATCTGTGAGAACTGTGAACACTTCGGTTGGGAGGTGTAAAGTTGTGCTCTACTGGATGTTGTAAGCTCTCAGTCAGTTCCTAAAATTAAAATAACACCTAACGCTTGGGAACGCATCAGTTACAGCAGTCAGACTCTCCTACTCAGGACCTTCAGTGTGTGAAATCAGTGTGTGATGCAGAATTAAGGGGAAGAATGGATATAAAATGGAGTGAGCATCTTCCAGTCCCTGCTGAGCTTTCTCCATCATGGAGGCTGTTATATAAACCTCCCATAGACCCAAGGGATCTGGAGATCTCCACTGGAGCAAGCTTCATCGTCCCATAGCCACAAATCATCTGTAGCCAAATTTGAAAGAACAATTTCACCAACTCTCCCATTGTGTGGTAAAACTGATGGTGTTTGATCTTTATACTGAATGTTCCGGATGAAGATGAAGTCTCGCAGATTTGACCATGCTTAGTCGCAGCAGCATGTAACCCGAGGACAGGATGGAGATATGGCAGCTCTGTTCAAACTCCTGGTGGAATCACAGGAGGTTGTGGAGCACGTGTTCTATCACCACACTGGTGGTGGTACAGCAGCATTCGTAAAGAAATGAGGGATCAGAGAAGCCTGGCGTCTGTTCTGGATTTAACTGGCAACAAAACCCCTGCAAAAACACTGATTACATTACGTTTGTGTCCTGATGTCTAACACATCACAATAAAAGGCTTTCAAATGCAAGGCTCTGTCTGTCCCAGTGTGTGTGTATGTCTCTCTCTCTCTCTCTCTCTCTCTCTCTCAGTCTAAAGTGTATGAGGTAAGATGTCTACTTCACAAACATCTGAGAGCAGATGTGTCCAATCTCTGCTCACCTGTGTGTGTGTGTGTGTGTGTGTGTGTGTGTGTGTGTGTGTGTGTGTGTGTGTGTGTAGGTTCAGAGCTCCCTGTACCCCAGAATGTGTCCATACAGAAGGACCTGAGGTCTCGGACACTGACGCTGTCATGGCAGAGTGAAGCCTCACACTTTGATGTGGAGATTTATTACACTGAACTCATGGAGCTCGTCTTCAACGTAAGATTTTCTGCAGCTAACTCCAGGCCACTTCAGCTTGTTCAGTTAGAAAGCAGAATTCCACCATGTGACTGTCGTCTAATTATGGTGTGTGTGTGTGTGTGTGCGCGCGCACGTGTGTTTAACAGGAGAGTGTTTGGGTGGAAGGGAACTCGAAAACAGGCCATCGTGTTTGGTCGTGGCGCTCGGATGTGCCGCTGGAGTGCACCTCCCGCTCTGTACGCATCAGAGCACGACATGTGGATGCAGTTAGCCAGTGGAGCCCCCTGCTGACCATCCCTGGTGATTACACCTCGTATTGCTACTACTACTGCTGCTGCTGCTGCTTCTTTCGGCTGCTCCCAATTAGGGGTTGCGGCAGTGAATCATTCGTCTCCGTTGCTCCCTGTCTTCCGCATCCTTCTCTATGATACCTACCACTTTCTTGTCCTCTCTCACTACTGCGAATGTTTATAAAATTAATAATTATAATACATTTAGCAATGATATTCTATTACAATAATCAGCTAACATGGTGAATGTTAGTAGGCTAGCTCAGTTTAGTCATGAGTCTCATGTTATGTTCTCATTTTCTCACCGATTTATTTAACAGCAGACAAAAATGTCACAGTATAATTCCAGTGTTCCCATGACAACCACCATCCATTCATCGCTAAATTAGCGAGTTAGGTTATATTTAGCGCACGGGCTCTGTTATATTGTCCTCTAATCTCAGACCTGATTGGTCCATACACATGTAGCCCTGCTCCTGAATCAGGTTCAAACTGAAGCTCTCTCTCTCTCTGTGTGTGTAGAAAACAGCCAACTGTTAGTTAGTCAGTTAATTAGTTAATGAGTGTAGTTATTAATATGGTTGTGAATGTTCAGGTATGGACGTGCCGGATCAGCCACAGGCTAAGATGTACCCTCAGGATCCGGTGTTGGAGGTGGGTGGAAATGTGACGGTGTGCTGCATCACGCCGGAGGGCATGGCCTTTAACAGTTTAGGATACGGGAAATGGAAGGTAGCGGTGACCAGGCTGAGCCGCAGGAGCTACAGCACCACCATCACCAACCTGCACAAGTCCTCCTACACCGGCACCAACGTCCCCTGTTTCTTCAACGACTCCTCCATTCTCACTGGGACCGTGCTCTTCATCGGCTGTGAGTCTCACTGTCCACCTGTCTCTCTCACTGTCTGTCGCTCTGACACCTCCATCCTCACTGGCACCATGCTCTTCGACAGCTGTGAGTCTCACTGACCGTCTCACTGTGTGTGTGTTTAGATCCCCCAGGTGATGAGGGTCTGCAGTGTGAGACGCGGGATCTGCAAACAGCAGAGTGTCGCTGGAGCAAAGGAAGAGACACAGGCTTACAGAAACGTGATTTACTCACAAAGTACACACTGAACCACAGGTACACACACACACACACACACACACACACGCGCGCGCGCGCAACAATGGATGTATACACAAACGATGTGTGTGTGTGTGTGTGTTAGAAATTGTACCGAGGACAGAAGAGACAGGAAACAGTGTCGTTCTGACCGCTGGGAGAACAGCTGGACTCTGGTGGCCAAGAATCCCCTGGGAATGGTCCAGCTCTCTGACTCCGCCCACATTGAACAGCGCAGTAATCATCAAATAAAATTATGAGTCAATCAAAACATAGGAGCTAATCTGTTCTCCTGTGCTGTGTCTAATCTCCATGTCTGATCTCCTGCAGTACGTCTGTTGGCCCCTGTGAGTGTGATGTCGGACGCTGAGGCGTGGACGGCCCGTGTTCAGTGGAGCTGGACAGTGGAGGCCTATAAAACTCTGCCCCTGCTGTGCCAGGTGCTGCTGAACAGCGGAGACACTGTGAGTCACCGTTTAATCAGAATAACTCAACATTAACTAACCCAAAGTTAACTAACAGAAATTAACTCCCCCAATGTAGTTACAGCAATAAATAACTCAACATTAACTAACCCAGTGTGTGTAACCCAGAATTAACCAACCCACAAAAATCTGTGTGTGTAACTACAGCGTAACTACACCGGAGTGGGACTATCCTCTGTGGTGTTGGACAGGCTGAGGCCGGACACTGAGTACTCGTTCTCTATTCGCTGTGCGTCTCTGCAGTATTTCTGGCGCTGGGGAGACTGGAGCGCCCCCTACAGCCTGCACACTAGCATGGACCGTGAGTTACTCCATCGTTATTTCTTTAATCTAAATCAGACACTTCACCCACTTTTTCATCCTCATATACATTACAGACAGTAAACATTTCTGTTTCCATGGTAACAGATAAGACTGAGGTGATGGTTGGGTGTGGCTTTAGGATTGTCAATAGTGTAGTATTTTAATAGGATTTCCAAAATAATATGGGTGTGTGTGTTTCAGGACCTAACGCTCCAGACATGTGGGTGTGGAGGACCAGTGAAAAAACAGGACAGGTCGTATGGAAGGTGTGTGTACACACACACACACACACACACACACACACACACACACACACAGGGCATGTCTGTAATAAATAATTTTTGTCTGTCTCTCAGCCTCTCTCACCCAGGGACAGTCACGGTGCTCTGACAGCCTATGAGGTGTCTCAAAGAGACGGCGAAGAAGGCCAGTGGACAACTATCTCTCTCCCCCCGAGTGTATCCAGCACTCCCGTTAGCCTTAGTAACAGCAGTGATGTCATGGTTGCCGTGGCAGCGCGAAACCTGGTTGGTCTCTCTCAGCGCAGCACAGTCGCCGTCCCCCAGTACACTGCAGGTGTGGAGGTGTTTATTTAATTTAATTAACACAGGGCTTGTCATTAACATTTAAACCCACTTGCCCTGGGGGGGAAGTGGGGGTTAATTTCCACTTGCCCACTATTTTGCAAGTGCTTTATTTATTTATTTATTTGGAAAACCATAGAATAGTTGTGAATTGCAACATCAAAAAATGAAGCTCACACATTGAGTTGAAGTCTGGTTATTGATTAAGTTTATTATTAAGTTTAGTTATTGGTTACTTTTTACTTGTAACGGACAATTTTATCCAACATAGTTTTTCCTGCCTTAGTCGATTTATTTCCATTTCACATGCATGCAGCTGTTGGAATGTTCAGTGTAGAACTCTCCGACTGTAGGTTCATTACTCCATAATGTAAAAATCTTAAAATGGAAATCTATAACAAAGTTTGTATGAAGAAAACAATAGGGTGCCAAGACTTTTGAACAGTACTGTGTTTGAGAATATTTCATTTTTCTTTGTCATCCACCTCTAGGTTTAAAAAAAAAAAAACCGCACTGCATCATGACAGACAGGATAATGTTTGAGTTTAAAATTTAGTGTGTAAATTGTGGTTGTTTTTATATAGACCTGGCAACCTGAAACTGAATCAGTGCAGCCGGTCTGTCATGGCACAGTGTGGAGTTTTCGGGTTTTTCTGTTGTTGTTTTTTAAAAAAAATAAACCTAGAGGTGGATGATATATAAAAAAAAGAGAGATATATATATTTTGCCCAGGACTGCGTTCCTCTGATAACAGAAACAAAGCTCCAGCTCTCTCTGCTCTTAATCTCTTCTGTTCTTTCAGGATATATTGCGCATGTCACTCCTTGTTGAGTTTTCTTTTTTTTTTAATTATTTATTTATTTATTTTTATGCCCGAGTTGTTTGAAACCAGTCTGGGTTTTCTGTGTCAAATAAGGAAGCGGCTTCACCTGTAAGAAACTCAAACCCTTTCATGAAGGAGCGAACTCGAATGCGAGCAGAAAAAAATAAACCGAGATTCTGAAGCAAACTCTTCCATCCTCACTTCCGGCTTTCTGTTTTTGTAAAATACATTTTAAATACAATCATGAATTTCTCTGGAGTTTTCAGGCTGAGCTCCTCTCCTCATGTTCTTTAACCGCTCATTTCCTCGTTGTTCTTGCAGCATTTATTTCTATTTGTTAACATGTTTTCTTGATAGCGGGGAGATGGTGATGCCTTTTATCTATTTCTCTGTTTGAACAAACAAAAACGGCGCAAAAATGAACCATATTGAAGGCAGATTAAGCTGCTTCTATGAAAGACGGTGTCTGTCTGACCCCAGCTGTAATTATCACGTGATGTGTGACGTCATGCACAAGGGGTCTATAAACAGTAGGCGTACCATACTACACCAGCAGGGGGGGATATAAAATAACCTGCAAAGCAGTAAATGAAACCAAGACTAAGAAAACAGCCAAGACATAATGGCAGATCCGTAGTGAGGGGCACTTTTAGGAACTGAAATAAAAGATCAAAAAGCCTCATTTTTATGGCGCTAGTTGGTAACATATGCTCATTCCATCTTGCCCGGTCGGGCGTGTCGGGGACATATCCCACTTACCCGCATACATGTTTCACTTGCCCCGGGCATTCGGGCAGTGCTTAATGTCGAGCCCTGTAACACAAGCGCACTAACACCGAGGGCACTCTTATGGAATAATAAAATGAAACAATAAGGAGAAGAGTAATGTGAGCCTTTAACCTATGACACATTTCTGTCATTATGTGATGGAAAATAATGTTTTTTAATCTTGATGGCAATAATAATAAACAACACTGAGTGTCTTAAGACTGCAGGCTTCTGCAGGCTGAACACGCCACCACTTCTGTGTTTGCAGATCAAGCTTGGATGTAAAACTGTGTGTGTGTGTGTGTGTGTGTGTGTGTGTGTGTGTGTGTGTGTGATTTATCCTCACTTCCTGCAGACTCGGAGTTGTCTGTATCTCAGCTGCTGGGAAATGGACAAGGTTTAACTGTTTCCTGGAACAGCGATTACAACTCCACACAAGGCTACATGGTGGAGTGGGTGCCCACCTGTTGCTCCGCCTCCTCCGCTTGCTCTGTCCAATGGGAGAGAGTTTCACCCTCCAACAGCAGCACTGTCATCCAATCAGGTGAGGGGGCATCTCCTGCACTTCAGGGAAAAGTTTCTAAATATAACTAATCTGATGAGTGTTCAGCGAACTGACGTGTGTGTGTGTGTGTGTGTGTGTGTGTGTGTGTGTGTAGGATCTCTGAACCCTGGAGTGCAGTACACAATCTCCATTTTCACTTTGCTTCCTGAAGCGTCTGTCCTGCTGCAGAGACATTATGGATATGGACAGATACAGGGTAGGGGCCCCACCTAGGCACATTCTGCTGTGGGGGAAGTGATGAGGGTGTGTTTCCCTCAAAGCAGTGCTAATAGGGTTGCAACATGCAGAACCTGTCGTTCAAGAATATCAGATGCAAAAGCAACAACTTCTAAAGTGTTCAGTATTTAAAGTTGCACAAAGTAAATCCCAAGGTGAAGCCACTGGGGTCCTGAGGTGGACACGCCCCTTTCTTGAAAACCTTCTGCACTTCATCTCACTTGGAACCGAAGTGAAATATTCCACTTCCATAGTTATGTGTATCTCAAATAGCCAGATATTTCCATTGAGTTATGAAGTTTGTCTAGAAAGTGATTGTCGTGACCTGGCTCAAGTCGTGACAAAAGCACGGACACAGTATTAATGCCAAAATAACAGATAACGTATTTTAACAAAATAACACCCATATAGACAAACAAAACGCGATGGAGAGGGAGCGTCAGTAAAGTCAGTAGCCTGAGGTGCGTGCAGGGATGAGTGGACAATATGATGTGGCGCGCTACATGGGACAAAACCGCCGCGCGGTGATGGGAGAGAAGAAAACTCCACTGGGATGAGGGGGGATCAGATTTAAAGGCGTGGAGACGCCGGGCCCGGGTGTCTCCAATTCTGCCGATGGGCTGCGGCCACGTCTACTGAAATGACACAGACGCAGACAGGCCAGCAGACCATCACACCCCCTCCCACAAGAAAGAGCTCCTTAATGGAGTCCCATTCATAATACAATCAAATAACTGGAATTCAAAAAGTTCAAAAGAATCTAAGAATGAAAAAAAAGTAACTACATAACAGTAAACCCAGCTACATACATTACCCAGCCCCTTTCTCCAAATACGGTGTCCTGGACCAGTTCTTTCCCAGCACCCACTTTACCGCTTCCCGACTCAGCAACCGGTGCACCTAGGAAGCAGTTTAAGAGTATAGGGAGCGGCAAGAGGGGAGCAATAGGGACAGAGGACAGTTAGACCAGGGGAGCCCGAGACAGCACATCTCCCACCACGCTGTCCATTCCCTTGATGTGACGGGCATCCAGGCAACAGAACTGTAGGTGAAGGAACCATCTGATTAACCTCTGGTTTGGACAATGTAAAGAATTAAGAAATGTGAGCGGATTGTGGTCCATGAAGACCACAACTGGAGCGCTGCCACCAACATGAACATCAAAATGCCTTAAAGCCAAGATCAGCGCCAAAGTCTCCTTCTCAACAACTGAATCATTCAGCTGACAAGAATAAAATTTTCTTGAGAAGAAGCTTACAGGCTTGTCTATGCCACGGTCATCCTTCTGCATGAGGACTGCTCCGAACGGTCAGAACGTGGCGTGGCCAGGACTGGAGCAGTTCAGAGAAGCCTTTTAACCTGTTAAAGCATTCTGACAAAGAGCAGACCAAACAAACTTTTCCTCCTCCCTATGCAAGTTAGTGAGATGTGTCACAACAGTAGAAAAGTTTCTACAGAAACTTCTGTAATAGCCCACAAGGTCAAGGAACCGCATCGGTTCTTTTTTAGTTGTCGGCACTGGGAACCACTCAACTCCTTGAACTTTTGCACTGACCGGGTGCCCCTGCCCCGCCCCACCACCCAACCGAGGTAGGTCACAGTCACCCTCGCAATCTCACACTTTGACAGGTTGACTGTGAGCCTCGCATCCGCCAAACGGGTAAAAAGTTCCCGCATATGGGGGCGCCGTGGCTTGGGTGGATGGGGAGCCGGGTTCGGTTCCGACCCGGGGTCGTTTCCCGATCCCTCCCCGTCTCTCTCTCCCTCCTGCTCGTTTCCTGTCCCTGCACTGTCCTATCCAATAAAGATGAAAAAAAATCTTAAAAAAAAAAAGTTGCCGCATACGATGCAGACGAGTGTCCCAAGTGTCTGAATATAGCGCCACATCATCTAGGTATACGGCACAACTTTGCATGTCACCAATAACGTGATTCATAAGATGCTGAAATGTCGCGGGAGCATTCCGAAGCCCGAACGGATGAACGGAGTAGGAATACAACCCTTTAGATGTTATAAACGCAGCAATCTCATGCGCATGGCTGGACAGTGGCACTCGTCGATATCCTTTTAGCAGATCTAACGTGCTTACGAATTTCACAGAGCCCACTTGGTCTATAGAGTCTTCCATTCTCAGAAGGGAAAAAGAATCTGGATTAGTGATAGCACTGACCTTGCAAAAATCAGTGCAGAAGCACAGCGTACCATCTGCCTTAGGAACAAGTAAACATGGAGAAGCCCAACTAGAGGAACCGGGTCCGGCTATACCATCCTCCAGCACGTAAATAATCTCACCATCCAGATGTTTCAGTGTGTTACTATTCACCCGATAGAACCTCTGTTTTATTGGTTTAGCCTTTCCAACCTCAGTATCATGTTGGATTAGATGCGTGCAACCAGAGGTGTCAGAAAACAGACAAGTGAACCTATGGATCAAATCCGCCAACTCTGCAGAACGCGAAGCGGGCAAATGTATCAGCAACTCAAGTTAGAGAGAGCCTGAGAATTTTTTAAATGGCCAAGCAACAACGCTTGCTCTGTCACACCCAATTCATTCTCCTGCTCCACAGAAGCATACTCAATCAGATCGAAGGGCTCAGCTACACAAGCCGCATGAGAACCACCACCACCCAGCTGGGTGCAGCATAGCAGTGACTGGGGCGTTCAGGAGTAATAAGGCTTCAGTAAGTTTACATGGCAGAGCTGTGGACTCTTCCTGCACTCAGGTGTGGAGATCATGTAATTTTGCTCTGAAACTTGTTTCACTATTGTATATGGCCCTGCGAACTTGGCCTGAAATGGTGAATGAACAATGGAAAACAAGGCTAACACCTGATCACCCGGACTGAAAATACGACACTTGGTATCCCAATCATAGCAGGACTTCATTTTCTCTTGCGCGGAAGGCAATTTTTCTTTAGCCAGATTGCCTGCTGTGTAAAGACGATGTGGAAAACCATTAACAAAATCAATCAGATTTTCAGGAGGCACTGTTTCTCTCCAACTGTCTGACAGGACCGCCAGTGGACCACGTACTGTATGGGCAAACACAAGCTCATTTGGGCTGAACCCTGTACTTTCCTGTGTAACCTCCCTGGCCTCAAGCATCAACCCCGGGAAACCCTCCTCCCAGTCTCTCCCCAACTCTGCAGTATGCGCAAAGAAGGGACTCAAGTGTCCGGTGGAAATGTTCTGATGCCTGCTGGCTTTGGGGATGATGAGCTGAAGCTTGGTTATGCCAAACGCGAAGCTGTTTTAAAACCTGAGCAAACGCATGTGACGAAGTTTGAACCTTGATCTGACCGAATAATTTTCGGAATGCCAAAAATCGAAATGAATTGTGAGGAGCACGAACTACTGATCTTGTGGAAATTGTATGCAGTGGAAATGCCGCAGGATAGCAGGTGCTCTGACACATCACTGTTAACAGATGACTAGCGCCAGACTTTGAGCGTGGCAGAGGTCCGACACAGTCAATAATTAAACGTTTGAGCGGCTGACTAAGAGCAGGACTGGGATACACCGGTGCTGGCTCCAAAATTTGATTTGGCTTGTGAGTCAGTTGGCACGTGTGGCATGTTTTAATGTAGGCGGAGACATCTTTTTTCATACATGGCCAAAAAAAATGTCTCAACGCATGGTCATATGTTTCACAAACACCAGAGTGTCCAGATTCATCATGTGCAACTTTTAACACTGACTGACGGAGTTTCACTGGTAAAACAAGCTGTAATACAGGATCCTCAACAAAGCTCCCGGCATGTCGGGCCCATTCTCTCACCAACAGCGAGTCTTGAAGAAAATATCCACATGCACTGTCCCCCATGTCACCATCAGGCTGGACCAGCTCATACAACCCAGCAGTGAAGAATCAGCCTTCTGCTCTGCAATCAGCTCACTGTGGGACACAGACACGGGGAATCAGCCAAAGGTAATGAACATTTCTCTGACAGTTTGCTCCTACCAGACTGAGAAACTGATTCAGAATCAGACTTTGCATGCGCCGTAGCGCGCGTTACAGCACAGGCTGCAAACGTCTCAGGGAAATCCCATTCACACTCATCCGGCCTGGGTCTCAACTGCGGCACCGGCTCAACGATGAGAGGCGGAGTAGCATCGGGCCAAACGCGAGCACCTGCAAAACTATTACCAAGAATCACAGAGACTCCTTCAGTCAGTAGTGCTGGGTGCACAGCAAGCGCAGCCTCGCCCTGAAACGGGCCACAATCAAGCATCACTTTATGCAATGGAGCAAACAAAACATTTAAGCCCGTTCCCCAAACCGGAACTAAGAAACTCACTTCAGTGTCTTTCCACAAGGGCAGCACACCGGCCTGGATAACGGAGTCAAACGCCCCCGTGCCCCTCAGAATTTTCACCCACACCTTCACATCACTGCCAACCATAGACTGGCAAGTAAGATTCTCGAGCAGCTGTACACGAGTGTTTTACCTGTGTGTCAGAGGCAGCAGTACCCAGTGTGTTTAAACACCCAGGCGCAGCCAAGCCGGCGCCCTTCACATGTGAACCTGAGACAAATTTTATTTTTAAGCATGTAACAATCAGCTTTCCAACGGACACGTTTATGGCAATAGTGGCAAACTTGATCCACCTCTCGTGAGCCACTAGCCAAGCTGTCAGCCTGAAAAGCTCTGTTCAGATGAGTAAACAGCTCAACAGCCGCACCAGCACCACTGCCCGTCTGAAACCGGCGCTCACCAGAGCTGTTCTGCTGTATTTAACACACGGGCATCAGCGAGCGCCACTGCTTCAGCTGCAGTCTGTGCCTTTTGCTCACTGATATCGGCTGCCACACAGTCAGGAACCGAGTTTTTAAATCGTTCCAACACAATCAGATCGCACGGAGTCTCATAATCCGTGACCTCAGCAGATGCACACCAACGTGAAAAATAAGTTGTTAAATCACGAGCAAATTCTAGATGGCTCTGCTTTGGACCCTTTTCCCACAATCTGAACCATTGCCTATAATATTTAGGAACTCGTTCGTACCCTTTCAGTGTGGCCGCTTTTACTTTAGTATAATCCTGACTATCCACCAAAGTCAGTGCTGAGTCGGCCTCGTGCTGCCTCTTCTGCTCCTCGGACCTGCTTGATCCATCCTGGTGCCCTGTGTCTGGTCGGAGTTTTATCGCACCGCTCCTGTGAAGGACGGCC
>JAODOC010000017.1:176126-187604 GCA_027575955.1 Nemapteryx nenga | reverse complement strand
GAGGAGCTGGCCGAGGTGTCTGGGGAAAGGGAAGTTTGGGCTTCCATGCTTAGACTGCTGCCTCCGCGACCCGGTCCGGGATAAAGCGGAAGAAGATGAGATGAGAGATGAGATGAGATGAGTAATTTTCAAGCTCAGCACATTTAAGGTTTAAGGTGGAGGGAAATCCTGGATGTTTCTAAGAAAGTGTGTGTTTTGTTAACAACAAACTAGCCAGCTTTAGTGATCATGAGTTTCTGCTGTATTTGCTTTCTCAGAGCAGTAATGTGTACGCTCAGCATTATAACTTAACCCACGAATGTGTCCACGTCAAGTGACGTAAAGTAAATGCTACTATAAACTATTTATTATTGACAGTGTGAGCAGAAGAAAATTCCCAGTAGGAACGTCAAGGTGATGGGGCTTTTTCTTTGCTTTTCCAAGTAAGAGATTGGAAATTTAAGTTACGAGCTTTAGTCAAATGCAGCATAACTCATACAAGGAGTGACTAAAAGAAAAATAACTAAATATCTAGTTAGCATGGTGCTTACCTGCTATCACGCTATAAAATGAAGCACTGAATAAAACACTGTGTTAAATAATGAGAGAGAGGCGTCACTGTAGGAGTACATCAACAAGTTAGATTAACATGTTAGCATAAGTTCTCATCATGCTAATATGAATAGCTGTTCTATCCACCCTAAAGTTAGCATTTAGCGCCTATTGTGTGTGTGAATAATGTGCTCTTATATAAATTTACAGCATATATATAGTAAATATTTCTGGCTGATATTCATGAACACTATGTGTTAGCTGTAACTAAAGTGTTATGAATTAGTTTTGTGTTAGATTAGCTTTTTCTGCTTATAAACCACATATTTTGAAATATTTTGATGTTTGCTGATTATTTTTCTTTCATTATTTCTGTGATGATACAATAAACGTGTGTTAGCTTGTTCTCTATCTTTCATTCAAATTTAAAACATTAAAATCACAACATGCTAAAGAAAGACACACACACACACACACACACACACACACACACACACACATAAGGGTAAAGGCAGAAACTAACCAGTCACTCGTGGTGTGTGGCCTGATACTGAAATATTAACGCTTCCAATCCCAATGTTTCTGTTCTTGAATTGATTCTAACATTAACAGATTGATCTCTAAACTCAGTAATTTGGGGTAAATGTGCATTTTATCATCAACAGGGGAAACAGTAGAAAGTAACTACACAACCACCAGGATCGAGTCTAAATAATACATGGTTGAGAGGAAATACTTCTCCTTCTGCCCGTCAGATTTCACCTGTCAGAACAGCAACAACCGTGTGTGTGACTTGTGTGGAGGACAGCGAGGTACTGTGGCAATACCACAGACCTTGTTAACACTGCTGTAAGAATCTGGAGGAAGTTTACTTTAAAACAACCAAAAAATTAACTAAAATTATCAACAGAATGTGAAGAAGTAACAGCTTTGACATTATGTCAAAGACATCTAAGTATTGTGTTGCAGAGATATCTTCTGAAGTTAGCATGCTAATCAGCTAGCCCTGAGACAGGACGTACTGTACCATCTGTCTCCTAATACCACTTTGTACCTCAAGAGGCAACAGTGAGTCACTGTGGTGTTCAGTCTGCACTCAGCCCAAGATGAGAGGCGGCGAAGTCACACATCACTGGTGGCTACAAATATGTTATCTTCTGAGTTCAGACTGCCAAAAACTAAACAAAAAGAAGCAAATGGGTCACGGAATTCACAGGAACAACTGGAATCCAGGCACTGAAGTATGGATTTGCAGTTGCCATTCTGTGTGTATGTTGTATTTTTGGACAAGGGGGAAGAGAAGAAAAGGGACCGTACAGGGAGAGCCTGAATCATAATGCCAAACACTAAACAGTGAACGACTGGGTTAGAGCCTCTGATCACACTCAGACATTGTGATCTGGTTCTTGGCCTGAGTGCCCACAGTTTGTGTGAGGGTTTTTTTTTAATTCAAGAAAGGTAGCACAACACAGGATGAATTTAAATACAATGTCTTGAATTGTTTTTCTTTGTGTTTTTTCCAATCAAAGCCCACCCTCCCACAACACCCACATACTGCTGTAAATAAAAGAAAAGGGAAAAAAGTACATAATCATAACCGTAATAACGTTTATAACAGAAAAATGCAATATAAATTAAAATAAACTAAATAAAAATAACAGACAAGGGGGGGGGCAATCTGCACTCTATGCCTATAGTTATGTAAGATCAAAACCTAACACAGGGCCCTATTAAATTATGGGAGGGTCTTGAGCCTGTCAAAATACAAAATCAATGGCTCCCATATTTTGTAGAATTTTCTTATTGAACCTCTGGTAAAATACTTAATCTTCTCTAACTTCAGGAATAACATTAGGTCGCTAAGCCAGGCTGACACTTTGGGTGGTTCTGGAGATTTCCACTGCAAGACTATTCTTCTACGGGCTATCAAAGAGGCAAAGGCAAAAGCATTCTGTTTATCAGTGGCCAGCAAGATCTCATTAATCAATACTCCAAAGATGGCCATTTCTGCAGAGGGTTTCACTTTGGTTTTGAATGCATCATTCAAAGTTTTGCAAACAGATGACCAAAAATCTCTTAATTTAGAGCAGGTCCAAAACATATGGGCCATATCTGCTGGTGTAGAATTACAGCATTCACACCTATCTGGAATGTCAGAATAAATTCTGGATAATTTGGATTTGGTGTAGTAAATTCTGTGAAAAACTTTGAACTGTATCAGGCTGAGCCGGGCACAAGATGATGTTCCATTAACTCTAGCCTGAGCGCAGTCCCAAACTGCTTCAGACACTTCCATCCCAAGTTCTTCAGCCCATTCAGTTCTAAGCCTGTCTAATGTTTCCTGAAGGGAAGTAATTATATTTGAGATAATTGAGACATGTCTCCCATACTGCATACCGTAGGAGTCCGCAAAACCTCAAGTCCTGTGTCTGACGGTAAAGTTGGACTATGGCTTTGAATAAAGTGACTGGCCTGAGAATACCTGAATAAGTCTGACCTCTGCAGGTGAAATTTTCCAGAAAGATCAGAAAAACTGCCAAAAAGACCATCTATGTAGAAGTTGTAGCATATAGTTAGACCATTCCTATGCCACAGTGTGAAGGTGCTATCCAGTTTGGCAGCAGGGAAGAAGTGATTGTCACAGATAGGGCTATATGTAGAGAATTCTTTTAGCTTGAATTCTTGTCTGAATTGTGCCCATATTCTAAGAGTAGAAATTACCACAGGGCTTGATGTGAACTTAGATGGTGGGAATGGTAATCCTGCTGTAATTAAAGCAGAGAGTGAGTTAGAAATGCATGAGTTCGACTCAATTTTGCACCAATCCAGCTGTGGAGCCTGATACCAATATATTACTTTTTGTATATTGGATGCCCAATAATATTTTCTCATATTGGGAAGTGCTAGGCCACCCTGGTCTCTAGGCCTTTCCAAAAAATTCTCTGCGGATTCTAGGATTTTTACCTGCCCACAAAAACGAAGAGATTAATTTATTCAGAGACTGGAAGAAAGATTTGGACAAAAATACTGGGAGACATTGAAACAGATACAAAAATCTAGGTAAGACATTCATTTTTATACAATTAACTCTACCTGAAAGAAATAAATAAAGGCCAGACCATCTCTTTAAATCTCAATCCAACTTCAGTAAAAGGGGTTTGAAGTTCTCTTCATAGAGATCAGAGAAAGTACGGGTGATATGTATCCTCTTAGAGGTTTTCCAACAAGACATACCTCAAGATCCTACTGTGGCTTTATTGGGAGTAATTCCTAAAGGATTGAATGGGAGGTCCAAGAAATATCTCTTAAATATATTACTTACAGCTGCACTGAAGTGCATAACTATTAGATGGCTGAAACCAACCCCCCCCCCCTTCATATAACACATGGATCCAGAAGGTTTGGGACCTCTATTAGATGGAGCACATTACATATTTATTAAGGCTCCAAAAGCCCATCTTTACTAAGCGGTGGAGTCCTGTTGTACCTTTATTAATGCAATAAGGCTGGTTAGCCTCCCCCCTTTACCACCTCTTTTACGTAATCCACACAGTGCCTTTCAATGTTTTAGTGTAAATTCTGTGGGTTCCTGACTGCTTATTTGTATGTGTGCACCAACGAGAAGCCATCCAGGGAAACTATTGAGTCGGGCACGTCCTCCTGCAGCCACGTCTCAGTGAACACGAGCAGGCATGATTCCCGGTACTCGTGGAGAAACCTGGCGTTGGCTCTGAGCTCCTCAACCTTGTTCTTCAGGGAGCGGACGTTACAGAGAAGCATGGACGGCAGTGGTGGTCTATTAGCTCTTCTCCGTAGTCTCTGTCGTACTCCGCCACATTTCCCCCTCTTCCGCATCCATCTCCCGCAGCCTCTCTCCGGGCGTCGAGCCAGCAGTTCACACGGTAGCTGAGGGGCCGGTGTGTAGCTGGTACGGAGAAGCAGGAGCTGGTCCCGGGTGTAACTCAGCAGCGCAGTCGGCATAGCACCAGCACCTTCTGGCGAGGGGCGACATGATATAAGCCGGACAATAAAAGCCACAAACAGCCCTCTTAATAAAAGCAACATTGTTTTGCACAATCAATCACTGTGTTGGATAAATAAAAATGGTTAAAAAGTTAAAAAAGACCTCACAAATAACAACAAAAACACTTAAAACGCTAAAGCAGCAGCACGAGGTGGCCCGGGGTGCAGCAGAGCAGCGCAGCCCAAATGAGGATGGCTTCCCTTTTGAGTCTGGTTCCTCTCGAGGTTTCTTCATCATGTCGTCTGAGGGAGTTTTTCCTTGCCACCGTCGCCACAGGCTTGCTCATTGGGGATAGATTAGGGACACAATTAGCTCATGTTTTAAGTCGTTCAAATTCTGTAAAGCTGCTTTGCGACAATGTTTATTGTTAAAAGCGCCATACAAATAAACTTGACTTAGGACAAAAACAATTGAAATCAGTCCACTGTAGAGTTACAACACTATAACTGGCAACCACAAAACAACTATAAAATATAATTCCATGGGGAAATCATCCATAAACCACTTGTTTTTGCCACCAAAAGACTAGTGATAATGTGGAAAGGATACAGCGATCCATACAGAGACGTCTATTTACCTCAGGAACTAAAACTGTAGATTATTCCTACACTCATTATTTTACCTTTCTCTTCTCCTGGTCTCTGACGCAGCACCCCATTCACCACCTATAGTTGATTATTACATGAGGGATGTTTTCTAATGTTTACAAAAGGAGAAGTGAGGCACAATTTGTGAAGTCCATTTCCAAAGTAATGCCCAAATATTTAGCGGATTACAACAGTCTGAAGGAGTGTCTGACATGTAAAGGGGGTGTTTCTCCCTTCAGTCTTCTCTTCAGGAGGTGAAATGCATGCTCAGTTGGGTTGAGGTCTGGTGGTTGACTTGCCCAGTCTAAACCCTTCTAATTTTTCCCCCCCTGATGACGTATACATTCAGAGATATTAACCATTTCATCAATCTAACAGAGCACACCTGGACAACAAGAAACACCTGTCCAATATTTCTGATCACTTGAAAAACAAACCTCAAACAAAAGGTGCCATATTCCAAATCGTTTTCCACGTCCAGACAAATCACAAAATGAAAAGTTGAAATTCTGATCTCTTTGCATTCATTTTTTTATCTCAGTGTAGAGCAAGAACAAGCGAATTGGCCTTGCCGTTCCATTTCTTTCAGAGGGTGTAATGTCTGTGCTTTCACATCATGATGATTTGTGAATTCTTACCCAGGTGGCATTCCTGGCATGACTGGGGGCATCCCTGGCATCATGGGAGGGACTGCAGGCATCATCGGAGGCATTCCTGGAACATATTTAAAACAGTAAAACAAAATTAAAAATTGCACAGACGCCTCAACAACACTGCTTCCAATACCATGTTAATCTCTGCCAAGTGCTGCAAGTGTATTTTTCCCCTCACTAGGAAACACTACAAAATGCAATATTCAAGCTCTTTGTGCTGCACACGCTCCATACAGCACAAGCTATGTTTCAATTATGCACCAATTCATCAAGTTAAAAATGAGAGGGGGGGTAAAAAAAAAAAAAAAACATCCTTCCATCGACCAGATTGGAGATCTGCAGGTGTGGTGGAGCAGGCTTCAGAATTCTCACTCTATTACGATGGACTGGTAGCGCATCTGCATGACTGCCAACACTGCACCAACCCGCCTTTCAGCCAAGTGTCCAAGATATATGGCTGCAGGTCTGATGATACTGCAACAAAAATCAATCATTGACCTAAAACCTAAAAAGCGTCCTGGTACCAAGCATATTTATGAACAGCCTTATGCTCAAACACGGTGGTCATTATGGACAGACTATGCCTAGCACAGTCAAATAACAGAGCACCACTCAGGTACACATCAGGTGGGCCGTTCCTCCCAAATCACACCCTTCCGGGTTTCACTACGGGAACTGGGGAGCTATGAGAAAACCCACACCTACTTGCCACCTCTCACCGAGGGCAACTCCAGAATAAAGCAAACTCCAACCTCTCTCCTGGAGTTTGTTGCCAGAGCCTGTACCGTGCATTGAGGTAAACCAGACTATATCAAGCTGGTACTTGCACCACAGATGGCGCTCCCCAGAGGGCGATGTCGTGGAGCTCTCAGAGTCAAGTTATTTCTTTGTCTTCTTTTCCTTCTTACTTTTTTGTGCCGATTTAAGACATACTCTGCTAACGTTTTCTATGATCTGGCAATCTTATTACAGCTGAGAGAGAAGAGTCATTTCGGACTTTTCAAGCAGAGCGCGCTGGAATCCTACCCTGAGCTAACTGGGGGAGCTATGCTGACTCGATGCTACACCAGCCCCCCGACAGGGAGCTCTCCTGAGAACAACAGGCCGAAGCGGAGGCGCGGCAGACGGGGAGGAGCTGACTGAAGGCTCCAGCGCTTGGTTAGAAATGGAAGGCTGACCCTCCCGGTCATATCGTTTGCAAATGTTCAGTCTCTGGAAAATAAAATGGACGAACTCCACGCTCGGATTTCCACACAGAAGGATATTCAGGATTGCTCCATATTGCGTTTCTGAGAGACCTGGCTGGGGGAGATAACACCCGACGAGGCAATAACACCAGATGGCCACACGGTCTTCAGAGAGGACCGATGCGCTGCGGAAAGCGGCAAGACTCGTGGAGGAGGAACAGCCACCCTCGTCAAACAATTCTGGTGTACCGACTAAGATCATCTCAAAATCTTGTTCTGAAAATGTGGAATATCTGACTTTGAAGCCAAGACCATTTTATCTGCCCAGAGAACTGCAATGCATCATTGTGAGTGTCATGTATATCCCCCCCCCCTCTGCCAAGGAGGAGGCTGCACTGAAGGAGCTACATGACATGATCAAGGAGCATGAAAACACGTATCCTGACGCTGCCGTCATTATTCTGGAAGATTTTAATCACTGCAATCTCCAGAAAAACATGCCTAAACTGTATCAGTTTGTGACTTTCCCCACCAGGGGAAATAAAACGCTGGATCACTGCTACAGCAACATTAGAAACACCTTCTCAGCTGAACCAAAACCCCATTTTGGAAAGTCTGACCACCTGGCAATCCGGCTCAAACCAGTTTACAACAAAAGGCTCAAGACAAAATCAGTCAGAACCGTTAACACCTGGACTGAAGGTGCACAGGCTAGCCTGCAGAGCTGCTTAGAGACCACAGACTGGAGCACTTTCAAAGAGGCCACTAATGACATCCACGAATGCACAGAGACTGTGAGCGACTACATCAGCTGGTGCACATGTTCCCCAACCAAAAACCCTGGTTTAATGGGGACATAAAACAGAAAATCAGGAAGCAGCAGGAGGCCTTCAAGTCAGGAGATCAAGTGGAGTATAAGAGAGCCTGGTACAAGCTGCAGAAGTCCATCAGAGCAACAAAAAGGGCTCACTCCCAAAAACTTGAAAGCTACTACCTCAACCACAACACACGCAGTATGTGGCAGGGAATCCAGTCTGTCACAAACTATAGGAGAACCACAGCAACCACAGACCCGAGATGCCACCCTGCCAGACAGCCTTAACACCTTCTATGTCAGGCTGAATACAGAGACACCCTCAAAGCCCTCTGTGACCCTACGGACACTGCCTTTCAGGTGACACACACACAGGTCCTGAAGGCTCTGAAGAAGGTGAACCCCCACAAGGCTGTGGGACCTGACCGAGTCCCTTTCAAAGTTCTGAAGGCCTGTGGGGAACAACTAGCTGGTGTGTATGCTGACATCTTCAACTTGTCATTATCCCAGGCTGTAGTCCCCCGTATTTTCAAATCTTCCACCATCATACCAGTCCCCAAAAGACCAGATACATCCACCCTAAATGACTTCAGGCCAGTGGCACTCACACCAGTCACCATGAAGTGCCTAGAAAAACTAGTCCTCACACACATCAACCACACGGTCCCGGACACTGTCGACCCCCTCCAGTTTGTCTACCGCCCCAATTGATCAGTGGATGACATGGTAGCAATAGCCCTACACCACACTCTGCAACATCTGGAAAGCAGCAGAATGTATGCCAGGATGCTCTTCCTGGACTACAGTTCTGCCTTCAAAACCATCCGCCTGGGCAAGCTGATCGAGAAGCTGACAGACCTTGGTGTCCCAACTCCCACCTGCAACTGGATTCTGGACTTCCTGACAGAAAGACCACAGGTGGTGAGACTGGGAGGACAGGTGTCTGCTGAGCTCACAGTCAGCACAGGATCCCCACAGAGCTGCTGCCTTAGCCCCAAACTCTTCACCCTGTACACCCATGACTGTGTCTCCACTCAGGACAATACCATCATCATCAAATACGCTGATGACACCACCATCCTGGGGCTCATCAATGGGGGAGACGAGTCAGGGTACAGGACCCTGATAAACAACATTCTTGTCTATGGAGAGGAGAACGACCTCATCCTCAATACAGACAAAACCAAAGAAATAATACTGGAATTCAGGAAGAATCCTCCCCCTCTACAGCCTCTCATCGTCAAAGGGACTGAGGTGGAGAGGGCTGACAGCTACAGATTCCTGGGACTGCAGGTTACATCTGACCTGAGCTGGACTCTTAACACCACAGCCACAGTGAAAAAAGCCCAGCAAAGGCTTTATTTCATCAGGCTGCTCAGGAAAGCTGGTCTGAACCATCGCCCTCTCACCCTGGCCTACAGAGGACTGATAGAGAGCATCCTCACCGCAGGCATCACTGTCTGGTATGGTAACACCACACAGGCAGAGAGGAAGGCTCTGCAAAGAGTCATAAAGACTGCGGAGAGGATCATAGGGACAAAACTTCCTTCCATGGACTCTATGTATGTATGTGCAGCGCTGTCGGAAAAGAGCAGAGGGAATCATCAGAGACTCACTCCACCCAGCTCACTCTCTGCTCAGACACAAACACTGCACGTACAACCTGAGACACAGCAGATCGGACAGCATCATCACTCATAGAACACGGTTCTTCAACAGCTTCTTCCCTGCCACAGTCAGACTGATGGCAAAACAAAATTATTGAATAAGCGTAACAATAACCATTACTACCTCACTTCACTTGTCATATGCAATATGTGATATACTATTATCTGTGAAACAGGATTATGTGTCATATACCCTTTGATAAATGTGCAATATTTTAACTGTGCAATATCCCCACATAACTTTCATTCCCCTCCCAAAATGTGCAATATTTCCATATAACCTTCCCCTCTTTTAATAATCCAGGAACAACACTCAGGACTAGCTTTTATTTTATTAATGTTATTTAACATTTACCCTCTCCTTCTGTTTAATACTTGTATTTAAAATTTTGAGGATATAAAGTTTTTTTTCTCCCCCAACGTATTGTGTAGTGTTTCTATATTTTATATTTTTATGATAGTGTTTTTATTTCCTAATCTGTTGACTGAGAGAGCCCTGCACAAAAATTCCAATGTGTCTGAACTGTTGGTTTATGCACAAATGGAAAATAAAAAAACCTTGACCTTGAGATGCTGATATATCTGACAATGAATCACGATCTTTCTTTTGTAATAAGGGAGGCATAATCTGTTTGGCTGTTAAAGGAAAAGAGTTAAGCTCATGTTTGAAGTTTAAATGAAAAGAGACAAATATTTTCATATCCTTGCAGGGTTTTTTCTTTGTTTGTTTTGTTTTGTTTTGTTTGTGTGTGTGTGTGGGTGATATACCTGATGACATAAAAAGGAGGAAAGAAAAACATTTATAAATATACACTATAAAAGAAAGATAATATGAACAAGAAACCTACAACTGCTGTTTATTTTTGCAAATAAAAGTTTGTAATTAATCACTTTATTCTTGTGTGTGTGTGTGTGTGTGTGTGCGCGGGTGCGGTCAGGGGTAGGGGGGCCTGGCTTGTCTTGGACACAAGCAAGAAAGAAAAAAGGTTGGGAACCACTGATTTACTATAATGCTAATTTGTAGTTATAGGTACCTTGCATCTATAAATAGAGATGCCTTTTCATTACTTTGCTTTTTCAGCAGAGGTGTCCAAACTTATCCAGAAAGGGCTGCTGTGGGTAGAGGTTTTTATTCCAACCAGGTGGAATTTCTTGGAACTTTTTCTGGGAAAGTTATGGCCTAAAGGTTACAGGAGCAGCTTTGGGATCAAAAAGTCAGTGGTTTGATTCCCTGAACCAGCAGGAAAAATGTGTGTGTTGGTGGGAGGAGTGTACATGTGACACAGATTCCAAAAAAAGAAAATTATTCTGCTTGAATGAACACACCCACATCTTTACAGACCGGATTGCTTTTCACTACTGTTTTTACAGTAACTGGAAAAACATAATACCAGAGAATTACATTGGTAAGGCATCAAAGGATCAGTGAGTCACTGTTCATTCTCTCTTTGGTCTGACCGTCTTGTGGATGGTCCTCAAAAGGGAGGAAATGTCCCATCTCTCTATCAGGTTAACCTTCATAGTGGGACCTCATAGGACAAAAACTTATATCTCTCTTTGGTCTGACTTTAGAGACAAAAAGGAGGTTATGAATAGAAAGTTAACCAATTCTAATTATTCTGTTTTTTTTGTGCAAGTCTACCTAGTTATAAAGCAAACTGAACTGTCTCTCTCCTGGCAGTACTACCACTGTGTGCCATGAAACCCGTATAACTGATCCAGAATGCAGCTCCATGACCTGTTTTCAGCCTCCACAATTTTCCCCACCCCACTCCATTATAACATTCCCTCTAGTAACTTCCTGTATTTGCCCGCATCAGATTTAAAACATTGATGCTTACCGGCAAAGCAAAAAAATGGACCAGCTGCCACTTACCTTAAGGCAATTGACACACCCTGCTCTGCACTATGCTGTCTCTGATCCTCTAGCATGGCTCAAATAGACCCACCAACTCTCAAATTAAAATCAGGACATGCATTGAGACTCTTTTCTGGAATTAACTACTCCTGGCTCC
>JAODOC010000016.1:43687544-43701092 GCA_027575955.1 Nemapteryx nenga | reverse complement strand
GGATTGCCCGTTAGGGTGATCAATGGAATGCTGATTCTCTCTGTCCTCCTGTGAGTCACTGAAAACAGCTGGGTTTTAGTGTGCATTCAGTTGTCTGGGAAGTGTGCCAAGGACTGCATTGTATCTGGCTGATAAATGAAGTCCTTGGCATCCTTCGGATGAGAGGTGAAACGTCTTCAAGCAAGTCCAGTTGCTGTCTTTTACCACCCACAGTTTACTATGACCTGGATGACTGAGAATCTTCAACTCATTGACTTCATCACACCATGAGTGTATTATTACTTACATGGCACCATGTTGTTGTCTGTCTGTCTGTGTTTATGTTTTGCAGCGGTGGCAGAGTTCTTCTCAGCCAGTTGTGTCCCAGGAGCGTCACATCCATCTCTGTGCAAGTTGTGTAAAAACAAGTGCCAGCGCTCTCACGAGGAGCCATATTATGATTACGATGGAGCTTTCCTGTAAGAACCTCACTCTCACTCTATTCCCTTTTCACTTTTCTGTGTGAACACCCCGGTCCTCGGAGACTTATAGATCAGCTTGGAGCTAAAGCATCGTGTCGGGTGTTGTGGGGTGAGACGGAGAGTCATCAGGATGTAATTTTGCCCCCATGATGGCACTCAGGAGATGTTGGAGTCCACGGTTAACTCTGAGTCTGCTCTCCTCTCCTCTCCACACACACTGCTATTGTTATAACCAGTGCAGAGATTATTCATCCCAAACGTATCTCATTTAATCTACACAATTTATATCACAAAAGTAAACATTTTAATACCCAAGCAAAACAAATTCATTCTTTTACTCAGTACACATAGGGTTTTTTTCTTTCTTTTCTTTTTTTACTGTGCTTTGTGCAGTTGTTGTAAGTTGCCTAGCTAATAGATAAGGAATAAAACACAAAGGGGTGTGCTGTTATAGGAAAATAATCCCTGATTTCCTGATGTGATGTGATGGTGTTATCAGGCTGTTTTTTAACAGCAGTATGTTCTGAAGTGTTCTGTTCCTCTTACACCACAGCAACGTGCCAATGAGTAATATTTTTATATACCTACAGTACACCAAACATTTTATTTAGAGTTATATTTAATGTTGTGAAAGGTCCATGACCGAGTTCATTCCTGTTGTCACTGATGTTGTAGCAGCTTTAAACAGTCGCTCGCTCACCAGCTTCTCTTTTCTCTTAATGAGACAAAAAACAGCTTATGTTACCAAGAAACTGTAAAGAAGTGTAAACTCCTCTGTCCTGAACACATCAGAAAACGTAAGATTCCGGCTTCCCCTCTGACTGTTACACAGAAAACATCACCACGTCAGCTGTCCTGGTGTTTTTCATAACTATTTGTTTGAAGCTTTTTTTTTTTTTTTGGTCAAATCTTTATTCTTCCCTACAAATTCCACGAGATGATAATTTAGATTCGATTCGATTAGACAGAACTTTATTGATCCCTTTGGGAGGGTTCCCTCGGGGAAATTAAAATTCCAGCAGCATCATTACAGATAAACAGAGAATAGAAAATGCAGAAAACTTCTAGATAAATTAATTATTTACATATACAAATATATAAAATTTGTTAACTGACTAAATAATTAATTAACTAATTGGTGCCGTGATGTAAAACCTTTCCTGTTCCTGCAGGTGCCTGAAGGAGACGGATGCCGATGTGGCGTTTGTGAAGCACCTCACAGCACTCGGTAAATAAAATATTCTATAAAAATATTACTGTTGATAAGAAGTCAGGATTAAGACGCAGTAAAATGCTCATTAGGTGAAAAGGACAACTACGAGCTGCTGTGTAAAGACGGCAGCAGGAAGCCTGTGGATGAGTATAAAACCTGCAACCTGGCCCATGTTCCTGCTCATGCTGTCGTCAGTCGCTTTGACAAAGACCTGGCTGATCGTATCTTTCAGGTTCTTGAGACACTGAAGGTATGTGATTTAACAAATTACAAAACTTTCCTCTTTTATTGGACATGTAACTGTCATCATTATTTCACTAATATAGGGCGTACCCTCAGTAGTTCCCTGGCTTTACTTTCTGGTTGATAAAATCATCAAATTCTGTCGTCTATAAGATCTGTAAATTTGTCTATCCTCTAGCAGGCGCTGTGACAGAGATAACAACGTCTACACTGTACTTTTATTATGTATATTATATGTAAAATATATATATATTTTTTTTAATAACTCCAAGTGAACTCCTTTAATCTGTCAGACATTTGTAATAATTTACCTTCTTGGTAGTATTTAGGACGCTCTTAAAGAGTTCTAGGATTCTTCAAGGGTTCATTGGATAAACAAAAGTTGGTTCTCTGACTAAATGGGTTCTCCTGATGGAGAAGCACAGCTGTAGGATTCTACATCAAACTCTTAAGCGTTCCTCCAGAGGGACAACGGAAGAAAGTCTTCCAAGTGTGGGATTACTCCTCATTAGTGTTAGAGTAGGTGTTCTACTACAGCAGTTACGGTAATCAAATATGTTGACCAAGACGCAGTTCATCACTGAGGTTTCTACACCACAGAGCCAAACATACAGACACACTGCTGAATAAAGGCTAAACTTATTTTTTTTTAAAAAATGAGAGTGTCAGTGATAGTGTACCTCATGCTGGCCCTGTCTAGTCCAGAAGGAACGATCTAAAGTGGGCCACCTTGGGCAATAAATGTTGTGAGCTCTATACACTATATACAAGCTCTATATAGAAGCGATATCCACCCTAGGAATACCGACCTATTTACCAGAAATAATCTAAAACGGTGAGGAATTGACCGAGAAGAAGCAATTTTTGTTGAACTGCTCATTAAGCTTTAATTAGTCCATAACTTCATTAATAATTGCAATTAAGGAAATCTGGGTAAAAGTTATCTGCACCCTAGGTTCCCTTACCTTCATGCCAGAAAGAATCAAAACCGGTGAAGAACTGAGGGAGAAGTGATTTTCGTGAAATGTGGACGACACCAGACGGACACCACGTGATGGCATAAACTCATCACCTGTTGGCTGGATGAGATGATAATTATTAAAATAGAGGGTTATTTGAGATTCAAGATGGTTGCATGGGGAAGCCATGGCCTAAAGGTTAGAGCAGCAGCTTTGGGACTGAAAGGTCACTGGTTTGATTCCCTGGACCAGCAGCAATGTTTGAAGGGCCCTTGAGCAAGGCCCCAAACCCCCCAGGCTGCTCTGGGTGTGCTGTACGTCACTCTGGATAACAGCAGCTGCTAAATGCCTGTAATGTGATGTAAGAGCATCAGAAAATAAATATTTTATAAATCAGTTTAAATGGTTGATTTTGACAAAACTGAACAAAAGAATGAAAGAAAGAGAAGATTAAAAATGTAAAGATGATTTTATGAAACTGGTGAGGCGTCGAGACAAAAAACAGTGAGTGAATTTGAGCAAAGAAAACGTGTGGAATTGTTGCGCAACTGACGATGTCATAGTGATGTTTCTTCTGTGATTTTCCCAACAGCAGCAGCAGCTGGATTAACAGCTGGATAAACAGTTAAACCTCACAAATTAAATAACCACATCTTCATATTTAACATTTTTTATTCACCGAGCATGGCCCACTGCCCGAGTGTGTGCTCTGAAGGTCAAATGAGACACGACTCTGCAGAAAGAACCGTGCACGTGTCACTTCCTCTCACTTCAGTAATTACACACTCTCACGCTTCCACACACTCAGAGTCACAGAGAACAGGTAAGAGACGAGTGCTAGCCGTGTGCTAGTAGTGCTAGCCGTGTGCTAGCCGTGTGTTAGTAGTGTTAGCAGTGTGCTAGCAGTGTGTTAGCGTAGCGCTGTGAGATCGGCTCATTGTGCCGCGTTCACAAAGGTCACGGTGTGGGACAGAAATGTTACACAGCAATAATGGACTTCTTGTGTCTTTTTCTCAAAAGGAGCCTGTATTACACCCAATATTCATACACACACACACACACACACACACACACACACACCTACAGACGTGTTTATTCCATCAATCTTTATACATAGACAGAATGACAGGCCGAGATAAACAGAGAGAGAGACTGACAGAATACTGAGGAAAACACACATATAACATATTCAGTACTTTAAAACACACACACACACACACACACACACACACACACACACACACAGGCTACAGAATTAAAGTCTGTTTAAAGTGATCATCGCCCCCTACAGGACAGTCAGAGTGACACAGTTGATATTAATAATGTTCTATTATGATTATGGTGAACCATCACATCACTAATATCACCAAATAATAAGAAATAAAAATCATATTACAAAAAGAAACAATAAAGGATTCTTGATTTATAATAAAAACATCACCAGACTTTATTGTGATGAATATCCCAGACTACATGAGAGTATCTTGTACGTTGTTGTATGTCAATCTGGATGAGTACATCTGCTAAATGTCATGTACTGTAACGCATCTCTGAGACGTTAATGTGTTTTGTTCAGTTCTTGTGGAGTCACACGGTGTCCAGATTTTAATCAATAATCTACTCCACCTCAAAACTGTCTGCTTCCAGCACGATTCAGAAACCATTCACAGTCTAATATTAAAGTACAAACTAAATACGTCACTTCACCTCACCTGAGAATGAAACTGGGCGTGGCCAGCGGAGACAGTCGAGTCCAATCGGAGTGCTCTGAGAGAAGAACTGATCTTTAAGAGACATAGAGGACAACTGCTGTGGAGAAGTAAAGGACAATCTCATCCGCACCTGGGGACGACAACAAAACAACCAACAGCTCTAATATCTGGATAATTATAAACACAGCATCTGATTTATAACGTCAGATCATCACAATCATCATCATCATCATCATCATCATCGCTAAATGGTAAAGAGAGCATCACACTCAACTCTCCCTCTCTCTCTGTTACACTGGTCTAAACTTCAAGAGTCAAGGTTTATGGAAGTCCAAGAAGTTCCTGTAAAGCAGCCAGAGGAAGAATCAGGAAGAAGAAACAGGAGAAAAGGAAGTTGATGGTTTCCCACAACGATGAGAGCCATGAAAACAAGAACACGATTTTAACAAATAAAACTAAAAAGAACTTCAAAAGTGAGACATTTTAAGAGAAAGACACATGGAGAGAGACAGATAAACAAGCCATCAGTTAGAGACAGACAGACAGACAGACAGACAGACAGACAGACAGACAGACAGAAAAACAAAGAAAGACAGGCCATTAGGTAGACAGACAGATTGACACACAGGCAGACAGACCCTATCAACTACAAGTCGAGTGAAAGAGTGCCCGAGAGGAAGTGAAACAGGAAGTAGAAGCGCAGAAACAGGAAGGATGTTGAAGTTCCAGGAAACTGTTCCCTTGTTGTTGAGCTTCTTACTTTCTGTTGCTCCTCAGACGTCATGCACAGCATCCCGAGGTTCCTCTGCAGCATCACTTTCATCTGCTGCATCTTCTGGAACTCCCCAAGCAGCTCATCTGAGCATGACCTCTTCTGTGCTTTAGCCTTCCCATTTTCTGTAAGGTTCCTCTCCTGAATTGAATCAACCATCGTTTCTCCAATTTCCCATAGGGGTAAACTCCAACTGCCAAAGTCAGAGAGAGATCGGACCACACGCCCATTCCTTCTTCGGACACGCAGCACAGAGGAAGATGACTGGAGAGATGATTTACCACCATCCTGTGCAGACTTTCGAGTGGACAATCAAAAACATGTGTCGTTATTTAACAAAGAAAAACATGTCATCATTGATAGTGATGCTTTCTGTAAGGAAAGGTTTATTTAACACGTATGGAAGGAGTCTCCAGGGACATCTTCAGGACAGGAGAGTTTGTGTTTTGTGGTTTCTCAGTAACGAGTGCAAGCTGCATTTTTTATTTGTCTTTTTAACTTCATGAGAGGAAAAAAAAAAGACTGGTGTGGGACTGACTGTTTATAGCTACTGTAGCGTAAGTGAGAACAGGAGCTAATGTTTAATGAACTGTTACTAAACATTAAAAGTAACTATAAGCAGATAAAAAAATATGAGGTGCTACCGCTGTTGTTGTTGCATAATGGAATAAAACACTTGGAAATGTGCTGCTTTAGAGAAAATTACATCAGTTTCAGGGTGGCAACAGTAAGTTCGCTTCATCACACCACTGATTTTTCCTACACCAGTACACCCCATAGTGATTTACTACTTATAAAAACTGTTGCATGACTGGTACAAGAACCAAAAGGTCATGAAGACTCACCTCAGGCTCGTTGGCCGAGTTGGTGGACACCAGGCTGGTTTGAGATTGGTTGTCCGAGTTGCTGTCTTCAAGTAAGTTTTCAGAATCAGAGGTCTGAGCTGATGCAAGTTGTGTTGTTTTTTGCCCAGTTCGCCTTTTTGAGGGATCCGACAGTCCGTCCAAACTTGGACCCTCACCCAGTGAGCACAAGGAGGTGGTAACAGATTTTGAGGGGTAACGGAAGCTGCTCCTGTGGCTCCAAGCCCCAGGATTTTGTGGTTTGGGAGTCACTGGCCTAGTTGGCATATCAAGTCCTTCAAAAGAACCCAGGGATCCTGTCCAGGATGGAGATAGCTGAGTAGCAAGAGGAAAAACAGTAGGGTGCACGAGTGTCTCTGAGATGTCTTCATAACTTTGGACAGCCTCAAAAACATCAGCGCTTTTGGCTAGGCCATTAGATAATGTGTTCCTCTCAGCAGGCTCTGTCTCAGGTCTGGACACTGATGCGTCAGGGTGTGATGGGCTTTTAAAATCCTCCTCGGAGCTCTGGAATCCCTGAAGATTGGGACAGTCCACAGTTAACCTGGACACAAAGTCACTCTGGAGACGACATCTAGACTTGGCACCACTTGGCCCAGGAAGAGAGAGAGTTCTCTTTAGTATCTCAGCCTCTTTAGACTTTTTCATCTTCTTCCAAGGCTGCTTGGATTTTGTATCCTTGTTCAGCATGTTGGAATCCTGTTGGTTGTCTTTTTCACCAGTTCGGATCTCAAACAAACTCGACAGAGACCTCTGAGCCAATGCAAGCTTCATGCGGAAGTTATCACTGCTCTTGCTTTTCTTTTGAGGATCAAGTACAGGTTTCATTTGCACTCGCTCACTGTATTTGTTATGCTGTTGTGTATTCTTGGAGCAGGGCACGAATTTGGATTGTCTAGCCCAGGTTACACCAAGGGTTTTCTCAAAGACATCATCACTAGATTGAGGCTCATATTTTGTCGAGTGATCTGCAGTAGGATTATGATAAGGTGTCTGATTTCTCTCCTCTCCGGCCTGAGGACACAGTTCGGTCTCAGGTTCAACCTTGTTTCCAACCTTGGACTCTCTCTTGCTTTTGCGGAAGGAAGGGATTCTTGTGAACCTAGAGAACATTGAGCTTTTCCCTGTAGACGTGCCCTTGGTCTCATTATTCTTTAATAAGCTTTGGATACTGCCACTTGAGTTGGAGCTGCTTCCCGTTGGGCCGTGACTGGATTCTTCGACTTCTTCAGCGTTTGTGGTGATAAAGTCTTGATCTGAAAATGCGGAATTGGGAATATCATCATTACCATCATACCAATTTGTCAGACAAGTGATGGTGTTTACATCTTCTGGTTTATCAGAAGCTCCTTTCATAGACCTGTCATTGTATAGTACATCATTTTCATCCCTTTGTAAAGGGTTACATTCATCCTTGTTTACAGATAGAGTAAGATCCTTCTGTTCTCCACCCAAACTGTCTGAACTCTCCTGAAGGTGCTCCGACTCCATAATGGGCTCCAAATCTGATGCTATATCAGTGTTAGCATCTATAAAAGGGTAACTCTGGAACTGAAGAGAATCTGGACAAACAGGTGCCGTTTTGGATCCATCATTTCCTAATCCATTGGTAACACTGATTAACGCAGAGTGGGGCATTAGGCTTTGCTCTTGGAGAATCTTCTGACATTTAGGTTCATTCATAGAAAGAGCTTGTGAAAACCCTATGCTTTGACAACTGGAATTATGCTGAGGATCTGTGATTGGACACGTAGCAGGATCTGCCACGATTTCCCTGTTTTCCTCCAACTGGCACTCTTTTCCATACATCATCTCCTGAGAACCATCTTCTACATTCAGTGGATTTGAAAGAACCCTTTTGTAATCCATCAGGAGTGGTTCAGGGATCTCAGAGAAACTAGAAAGACTGCTTGATAAATTTGAAAAGACATTCAAAGGTCCGTCTTGCAAAGATGAATGCATGTGATCCCAGAGCTCCTGTTCTAGTTTAGAATGACGTAAAGTGCAAGGTGCATCAGGTGTGTGTTGCTTTGTGTTATTGTTTGTGTCTGAACCATGATGTGCAGACTTTTCCTGCACACAATAATCATCATTTGAAATACTAACTTCATGCTCTTTTGCACAGACTGTTTCAAATTTAGCCTGGTCTGCTTGTAGGACCTGTTCGGTCAATTTGGTGACAGAATCAAAAGGAGTTGATTCTTTGAAGAAAACCTCAACTGGACCTGGGAGTTGTCCTACATCGTTGTCTACAACATTTCCTCGAACACAACTGAAGAAGACACTTTGTGATTTTTTACCAGCTGAATCCACCATCACATAAGAATCAATCTCACCCGAGTTCTCCGAATAAATCACCTCTTGCTCTTTCTGGGGTATGGCAGTGAATTCCTTCACCCTGGAAGTGTTCAGAAATTTCAAATTTACAAAATCATCTAAATTATTAGACTGCCTTTCAGTTTGATCACTGTCCAATTCCAAAGTTTCATCGCTGATTGGAACGTTAGGCTCTGAAATAAAACTGTTAGAATACAACGGACTCAAGGAACATTCATCTGCTGAACAATAATCACAGTCTTTAATAGCAGAACTGTCTACCAAGTTCTCCTTGTTGATGTTTGGATTTGAAAATTGTCCCTGATCATTTTGGAGCAATATCACATCTTCAGGTTGAAGCCTAGAGCGGTCACAAGATTCAGCACAAGGACATCCATCCATTACTGGATCCACAAACATCTTAGCATCTACTGATGAATCCACAAATATGTTACTATTTACCTCTGAAGGTTTAACCCCAGCTTCATCAATCAGTCTCAGAGGTTCTACCATATTTGTATTCATCATTATTTCTGATAAAGATATTTGAGAAATAGTGAGATTCTCCATTTTATTTACATTATCTGATAGTTCTTCATTTCTACTTGCACCAGTGAAATCAGATGCATTCTCTAAATAAGGCTCTGATTCACTTCCATCTGGTGGTGCCAAGGTGAGTTTAGAAGTTGTCGAATGTTGTGAACTGATCAACTCTGTGTCAGAGATGCTAAACTGCGAGGTGGAAACAAGTCCAGCTACCTCAGAAGATGGAACATTCAGAACTTCATCCTGTACTGAATAATTTATAATCATTGCATTGGAGTCCAGGGGTACAATGAGTTCCTTTCCATCCTTGTTCTTCTCCAGACCATTGTTCTGTAAAGGACATCCAGCTTCCTCAGGAGATAAATGATTATCAGTTTCTGCACACTCTACATCATCTACTCCATTGCAGTCATTTGTCAGTGCTCCCACAAGTTCCCCTTTATCGGGTCCCTTTCTTTCAGAATAAGGTGAGTCCAGATTTCTTAATTCAGAAGAGCCTGAACCATCTAAATTAGACGTGTTTTCTAACTGGGATGTTGCTTTATTTTTGTCCATCAGTGTAGGTGTTTCCTCAAAAGTCAGGTTTTTTGATGTTAGACCAGACACAGTACTTTGTAAGATGGAAGAAAGTCCAGCTTCCTTAAGAGATGAACCATTTAAAACTTCATCACACCTTGAATCATCTAAAATTACTGCATTTGAATCACTTTTCAGTGGTTCCATGAGTTTCTCTCCATACATGGTCATCTCCAGACCAATGTTCTTTCTTTCTGAATGAGAAGAGTCCACATTTCTGAGGTCAGTAAAGTGTTTAGAAGAAGAAAAGTCCATATGGTCTAAATCAGAAGAATTTTCCAATTGGAGTTCTGCTTGTCTTTGGTCAGTGAGTGTTAGTGTGTGTGTAAAAGTTGAGAAGAGTTGTAAACTGATGGAATCTGTATTGGACATGCTCGCTTGAGAGATGGAAGAAAGTCCGGCTTCCTCAGGAGATAATCGGTTAACAATTTCTGCATTCTCTAGATAGTCCAAAGTTACTACATTGTAGTCATTAGCCAGCTGCTCCATGAGTTGCTCTCCATCCATGATCATCTCCAGGCCATTGCTCTCTCCTCCTGATTGAGAAGAGTGCAGATATTTGAAGTCAGGAGAGCTTTTAGAAGGAAAATCAAGTTGATCGTTACATGCCACACCTTGAGCCAAACTGTTGTCCAATTGGGACATAGCTTCACTTTGGTCAGTAATCAGATGTGTGTCAGACACGCTGGCCTGGGAGATAAAAGGACGCCTAGCTTCCTTGGACAAGATTTCGAGTGATGATGGATTCATAATTTCATCATGAAATAAATGATGTAAAATTACTTCATTGTAGTTTCTCATCAATGGCCCAACAGGTTCTCCTGTGTTTGTTTTTATTTGAACACTATCATTCTTTATTTCTAAAAGCACCAAGTCCAGATTTTTGTGGTCAGGAGAAGAACATTCTCCAAGACCTCTGCTTGAAACACCTGATTCTGATGTGTTGTCTAACTGGAGCACTGTGTCACTTTGGTCAGGAGGTGTAAGTGTATCTTCAGTTGTAAAAACTTCTGAATCTGTCGAGTCTTTTGATGCAGTGTTGCTGTGCAAGATGGAAGGAAGTCCAGCTTCCTCAGCAGATGACCAATTTGCAGTTTCAACATTTCCTGACTCCTCTAAAATCTCAGCACTGCCCTCTACTGCACTATTTTCCAATTGTACTTTGTGTTGTGATCCATCACTGTTCATCTGCTGACCATCATTCTTTATTTCTGAATGAGATGACTCCAGGTTTTCCAGGTTTCTGAGGCCAGGAGAACATTTAGGAGAACAATAATCCACTTGGTCTTTATTTGCAACAGCTAAATTTGAATTTTTTTCTAACTGGGGAACTGCTTCACATCTATACGTGAGCTCAGGTGTCTCTACGGAAATTGGAGAAAGTTGTGAATCTATCAAATCAGGGTCGGATATGCTAACCTCAGAGATGGAATGTAGTCCAGCTTCCTTGGAGAAGATCTCAACAAATGAACCATCAGCAGCAAGATCATCAAGAATTATCACACTGCACTCCCTAGCCAGTGGTTTCATGAGTTGCTCTCCATCCATGTTCATCTCCAGACCATTGATCTTTTTTTCTGATTGAGAAGACTCCATGTCTGCAAGGCTATGAGAGTGTTCAAGAAAAGAAATGCTTGTAACATCTAAATCTTGAATGCTGTCCAACTGAGGTGCTGCTTCACTACTTTTACTCAATGTAATTGTCTCTTTAGAATCTATTAAATGCTGTAAATCTGTCAAGTTTACTGAGGACAAGCTAGCTTGTGAGATAGAAGAAAATCCAGCTTCCTCAAAAGATGAACCATTTAAAACTTCCTTACACTCTGAATTATCTAAAATAATTGCACTTGAATCATCTTTCAGTGGTTCCATGAGTTTCTCTCCATCCATGGTCATCTCCAGACCAATGTTCTTTCGTTCTGAATAAGAAGAGTCCAGGTTTCTGAGGTCAGTAAAGTGCTTAGAAGATGAAACATCCACATGGTCGAAATCAGAAGAGTTTTCTAATTGGAGTTCTGCTTGTCTTTGGTCAGTGAGTGTTAGTGTGTGTATAAAAGTTGAGAAGAGATGTGAATTGATGGAATCTGTGTCAGACATGCTCACTCGAGAGATGGAAGGAAGTCCAGCTTCCTCAGGAGTTAATCGATTAACAATTTCTGCATTCTCTAGATCATCTAAAGTTACTACATTGCAGTTGTTAGTCAGTGGCACCATGAGTTCCTCTAAATCGATGTCCATCTCCAGACCCAGGTTTCTGAGGTCAGTAGAGCTTTTAGGAGAAGGAAAGCTCCCATGATCTCTGTGATTGCTTGCAACAGTGAAATCTGAAGTGCTGTTTAACTCTGGTGCTGATGTGCTTCTGTAGATCAGCTCGGGTTTCTCATTGAGAATTGTGAAAACTTGTGACTGTATCAAATCTGAGACAGATACACTCGCCTGAGAGATGGAAGGAAGTCCAGCTTCCTCAAGGGATGAACCATTTAGAACATCATCACACCCTGAATCAACATTTCTGAGGTCAGGAGAACTTTTAGGAGAACATTTCCCATGATCGGTGCTTAAATCAGGAGTTGGTTCTAACTGATGCACTACTTCATTTCTGTCAGTCAGTGTAAGTGTTTCTTCAGAAGTAACCTGAGAAACAGAAGGGAGTCCAGCTCCCTCTGACACAATCTCAAGAGATGAGTGTTGTCCTGAATCATCTGAAATCATCACACTGGAGTCATTGGCTGATAGTGCCATGAGTTGCTCTTCACCAGTGTTCATCTCAAGAGCATCATTCTTTCTCTCTGAATAAGAAGAGTCCAGCTTTCTGAGGCATTTAGGAGAAGAAGAAGAAACATCCACAAGATCTCTGCTTGGAACAACAAAATCTGAGTCTGTCCAGCCTTTTAATGCTGTGTTGGACTGCAGGATGGACGGAAGTCCAGCTTCCTCAGATGGTGATGGATTTGCAGCTTCACTCCTTGAATCAACTAAAATCACTGCATTGCAGCTGTCTTTCACCAGGAGTTCCTTAGAAGGTGTGAAACATTGGGAGTCTTTTGGTGTGTCGCACACACTAGCATGTAAGAGAGAAGGAAATCCAGCTTCCTCGAGAACTGCACATCCTGAATCTGAGTCCAAACTCCTCACGCTGCACTCGCTTCCCAACGATCCCATGAGTTCCTCTCCATCCCTGTTCATCTGTGGAACATCAATAACGACATGCTGACTTTCTGAGTCCCGCTTTCTGAGGCCAGTGGAGTGTTTAGGAGAAGAAAAGTCCTCATGACCTCCAGTACAATCTGAGGAAGCATCACTGTGCCATGAGTATGTCTCAAAATACTCCTCTGTCACGTCCTGAGCTCCTTCCAGTGTTGGTTCATTCCAAACATCTCGACTTTCTGTGGTTTTCTCCTGGAGACAGTTGACATCTTCTGGATGAGCAGCATGTGTAGAGAAGTTCTCGACAGCTGGAGTCTACAAGGAGAAAGAGGAGATCTTTAAATCAACAGCTACGAAACCTTAAAATTACAAACAATATAGTCAAATTTTTAAAATGATTTTCAAAAAAATACCACGATGATACTTTAACTTCAGTGAAAAATAATTTAATGCTGAAGTGTCATGATATCGCAGAAAAATATACTGTAAGATAATTTATCATACTTTATAATCATCATATCACTCGCCTTTCATGGGAATAACTGGGTTATTGGGAACAAACTGATTTTTTTTTTTAAATCACGTTGGTGATTGGCAGCACGGTGGTGTAGTGGTTAGCGTGGTCACCTCACAGCAAGAGGGTTTGGGTTCGAGCCCCGTGGCCTGTGAGGGCCTTTCTGTGTGGAGTTTGCATGTTCTCCCCGTGTCCGCGTGGGTTTCCTCCGGGTGCTCCGGTTTCC
>JAODOC010000016.1:43602947-43616167 GCA_027575955.1 Nemapteryx nenga | reverse complement strand
GACTGGCCCGGCTTCGTCTCTACCGACGGAGATACAGTGATCCAGCTGAGATCATGAAATAATTGTTTTGTTTTCTCGAGATCTCGAATTAGTCGTGTTGTTTTCTCGAGATCCTGAATTAATTATGTCGTTATCTCGGGATAACAAGGTGAATTAAAAAAAAAAAAAAGGATTATATGAAGGGCCTCTCTCGGCTTCCGTATGTCCAAATGATGGCATTTCTTTTAAAAAATTGTATTCGAAGGCTATTTTAGCCAAAAAGCTGATGAAACGTGATCTGATCGGCTTGGGCTAAGCAATTACAAGCTTGGATGTGTATTTTATGATTTCAAATATAATAAATTTGTAGGAATTGTCTAATCTGATTTCATTCTGATGGCTCGAGTGTGTGGTGAGCTGTAATATGGAAAGCTGTGCACTTATTAACACCTGTTGCTTAAATTGGCCCATGCTCTGTGTGTGTGTGTGTGTGTGTGTGTGTGTGTGTACGTACACTAACAGCTGTGAGCTGATCGTTGGTTCTCAGAATGTCAGAAGCCTAATAGGGATTCCCTGTTACATGACGACGGATTCAGCAAGTTAGGGAACACGGAATAACATAATTTGCTCGTCACACACACACACACACACACACACACACACGTATTTGTGTGTGTGTGTATACCACACAGTTGTTACCCTGAATCAAATTTACTATCAAATTGCTGATTAGTCGGATCGGAGATTGACGTTCAGCGAGAACAGTCGTATGAAAATGTGCCTCACTGCTCCGTTTCAGTGCAGAAACCTGGGAAATCGTGGAGTCATAAGAGTGTCATAAAATTAATAAATCTGTAAACAAACAATTTATTTTTCTTTTTTTATTTCTGCATTTATTTTCCTGTCTTTATTTTTTTAGTTGTTTCTGCTTTTCTTATTCTTTTATTTCTGTATTTTTCCCTTATCTTATATTTTACTTTTTTTTTTAATTTCTGCATTTATTTTCCTATTCTTTTATATTTTTCATTTCCAATTAATGCTGAAGTGCTGGCACATCCCTCCCATCCATCCATTGGTTTTGTTCCTCTTCGTTTTGTGTCATGTGACTTAAATGTTTTTCTGTTTCATTTCTGCAAAATCGTGCTTTGTTGACTCGTCTGAAAAAAAACACCTCATGGAAGTATGTCAACTCCCCCCCCCAAATATTTGAGTTTTTTTAAATTCACGTGTTTTTGTGACTCATTTTTAGTTCATAATTAAGCAAGTTGATGGAAACATGCCCAGGGTCAGTGGAAGATGGATCAGTAACCTGCATGTGTTCATTTGACTCTTTTTATTTGCCGTTGCCCGTTGGATAAGTGGGTTCAGAACCCAGAAAAAGAAACTATAGTGTTGTTTGTACACTGTGTATTCCCATAGGTGGTAACGGACTCTGGCTGGCGTCTCTTTTCTCGTGATCTGTTGAGGTGATGTGTACATTGTGCTATAATCATCATAACTCTCCTGCTAGGACAGTGCATCGCCTCGCCTCGCCTCGCGTCGCCTCAGCACATCAGGAGAAAGATCTCAACAGGAGCCAGACTCTGTTAATAATGCGAGGACCGAATGTTACAGAAATGTTTCCTACTTTTGACAAAAAGCAGCAGGTCGCTGTCAAACGCAGTGTCACACGTGACTGAGCCGCACACCGGAGCGTCCATGAGCCGGTCTTAGAAATTTATCATTAGTGTCGAGCTCTCAGTGGGAGAACTGTGCTTTGTGTCTTTGGGATATTCAGTTACAGACCACTACCTGTACGATGAATCTCCTCTAATCCTGCGTTCACTCTAGCAAACAGTAAAGCATCAGAGCGTTCGTTTTCAGTGTGCTTCTGCTATACACAGCTGTGAGACAACAAACTATACATGATCGGGCAATTTGCTTGAATGATTTGTGGAAAGACTTTTTTTTTTCTCTCTTCTCTTTCCTTCGCTCACCACTTTTATTTCCCACCTCATGTACTTCAAAGAAAAAACTTGAAACTGTGTGGTTCCATTTTATCCCATCACATCCAACCTCTTCCTGTGAAATGCAAAATAAGGACTTTATGAAGAGTAAAGTGTGGAAGGAAGTAGCAGAGATCGTTGGGGTCACTGGAGAGTGTTTGTTGTGAACACAGTCCGCTTGGGCTGCTAACTCTAATTTGCTAATAGCTGTAAGCATTAATTAAATGACTGATTTTTATTTAATTAGAAATTAGAGGAGGAGAGGGAGAATGTGGGGCTCGGGATGGAGCCCTACCGGTTTGAGTCAGATCAGGACCATCACACGGACTACCGCAGTGCGGTGAGCGACTGCCTGCCACTCGGATCTCAGCGAGTGGACGTGGTGGAGGGACGACTGCAACAGACCCCCTGCTTTTGTTTACAGTAATAATTACCAATACCAGCTGCTGTTAGGGCCAAATTACTCCATTCTGATTGGTCAATCAAGGAGGGCTTTTTTTCCTGAACACGGGGCTGTATTTCTGAAATGCTGTTGGCTGGTTCGTTGCTTGGTTACGGTTACAAAAATTAGCAAATTTTGTCAACAAAATGGCTTTTGTAAAGAAGTTCCAATAAAATTTTGTAAACCACTTTCAAAATCCTCGTGTCGTGTCGCCGTGTCATGATGAAAGACGCTTTAGAAACTGATTCAAACGTGCAAGATCGTCTCGCGCCCTGATTGGTTCAGAAAACATGAATGACAAATGTTGTGAACTTGAACGGCTTCCAAAGTATGAATTTGGCCCGATATATTATAAACAAGTAACTGTATGGTTCCTCGTAAAATTAAGGATCAATTTCACTCGTGATTTCGAAGTTTTGAAATTGTCCGAGTCGCTTTTCAAAACTTTGAAATCACTTGTGAAATTAACCCTTAATTTTACTCAGCCCCATACGATTACTGATACTAATTACTGCTTCATTAATACATTTCTGACGAAGATATTAATACCAACTCTACATATGCTAATTAGCGATGCTGTTAAAGGTCAGTTTTAGCAGCACAGTACAGGTTCTACAGCAGACGCCACCATGTGGCTGGAAGAAGGAACTGCAGTAAAGCCTGATGTTTTATCAGGAATCAGTTTGTATTAAATTGTTGAGAGTAATTATAAAATTAGAGAGTGTGTAACCTTGATAAAGATGATAATCTACAGCATTTATGATCAACAGTAGGTGGTGTAAAAGCCCTGTGGTTACCTGCGGTCTCTCGGCTGGCGGTTCGGTCTCGGCTCCTGCGTTCCCTCTCGTCAGTCATGCTGGAGACACGGCGCACATCTCCGCCTCGAGACCGGTCCTCGCTCTCCCTGCTGAAACTACGCTTAGTTACGGGGACACGCGTCCTGTCCAGCCCCCGGTCTCGGTCCTCGCGGCTGTCCCGGCGGTCCAATCGATCAAAGCGTTCCCGGTCTCGCTCGCTGCGGTCTCGACTCGAGCTGCTCCTGTACGCACACAAAAAAGGTGTTCAAATCAAAATCACAGAAGTTAAAAATTAAACTGTAAATATTAGATGAAACTTGTTGCTCCTCAGATCCTCAGTTCCATCAGGGTTTAATCAGTGGCCCAGACACGTGGCACAAAACTGAGATCATCATCAGAGCAGAGGCCAAATTAACCTCAAATGTTATTTTTTCCTTCTACAGCACGATAAAACACACACACACACACACACACACACACTCCAGTGAGCAGAGCTGAAGTAGTACGTGTTAAAACTAACATGGAGTCTGACTGCAGCGAAGCATCAAGATCTATGATGAAAGTTTATCCCCAGGAGTGAGGCTAGAATTGTTTAAACCTGTATGAAGTTTAGGAAACCAGAGAACAAAGTTTGCACACCCCCTCAGGAGCATCTCAGCACGTTACAGCACACTAAAAACACTTTTGCCCACTTGCCTTTGAGGAACTCTGCGCTCAGAGTCCAGTGAGGATGTGGATGAAGGTCCTGACTGCTGAAGAGCTGAGAAGCGGTTCAGGGTGCTCGTCGCCGGCCTTCCTGTATCTTTAAAAAGAAAAAAAAAAAAAGTTAGCACGCTGGACTGCGGAACGTTAAAGTTACACAATAAATAAACAAGCAGTCGTGTTGATTCAAGAGCTGCAAAAATAAAAGCTCAAGCACACATCAAATAAAAGGAATAAAGATCGAATCGAAGCTGGACCTTGTTCGGTGCTCGTTTTGACTCCAGATCCACCGCTGCTCCCTTTACCCCAACTGCCCCATGATCCCTTTCCTCCAGGAGCAAGCAGCTGATTGTTGAAATCCAAAGCACCAGGCTGTGGGAGTAAAATAAATAGAGGATGGTGTTTTAAACATCGCAAACCAACTGCACTCTTCGGGCCGTCAACGGTTTTTGGGGTCCAAGCAGAGAACCGGCTGGAACCTCATTCCGTTTGTTCTGATTTTTATTATTAATTCTTTTCCTTCCCTAAAAAAAAAAAAAGTGTTTGCACGGCAAAACCTGCATGTTGGAGCCAAACTTGGCAGCCATGTGCTCGGCTCAGCCGCTCCTCAGGTTAGAAAAATTACCCTGATTGGCCACATGGTGGCGCTGTAACTGGAACTATTTGGCCTGAAGTCAAAATTCTTCAGATGAACAACTGGAACAAAATGAAGTGCCAAAAATCATGAATCCAAAATCCAGAGATTTCTGTACGTCTTACGAACACACAAGCCAATGTTTGTTTATTTAAATCACAGCATGTACTGTAGATATTCTTTTACGATTAATCAACTCTGGGAAAAACTCGTCCAATCAAACACTCTTGAACCCTCATGCCCCACCCCTACACAAACTTCAGGTAAAGTGCTGGTTAACGTTAAACGTGGGTCATTAGTGTCGTTGAGGTTCTCATAAAGAACGTGATCGTCTCGGACACGATTAGTCTTCAGTTTTAATTAAAATCTCCACATTTCAGTTTTTCTAAAGCTCGCAGTAAATCGAGGTGGTTTTGTTTTTCAGTGCTCAGGCGTTCAGTACCTTGGTGATCTTGCTGAGGCGGGACGTGTCGATGGGCCGGTTCTTGGTGGTGATCGGTACCGTGTTCCAGCCCTCGTCCTGAGGCTGATTCAATCTGCCTCCTCTTCCTCGACTCGAGTCTTTCTTGGACAAAAGCTGCTGCTGCACTTTAATCTGCTCCCTGTGTTCCTCCAGTTCTGCCTCTTTATGGATCTGGTCAATGGTTTTGGGGCCCTGGTCACCTCGCCGGGGAACCCAGTTATTCTGTACACACGGGAAAGACGAGGAGGATCAGAGGCAGGACAGCGGCAACAGCAGCACGAGGACCAGACGGCAACAGAACACAAACATTTTTAGGATTTAAAGAGAAAAGATTCCATTCCTATAGCTCGGAGTATTAATCCAAACCGGATACTGAAGTACGGCCACAATCCAAAAACATTACGATCAAATCTCTTTATAGGCAAACATTTACAATTCCAAAACCTCTTTCCAAACTTCTCCATCCATCGCAGAATCAAACTCATGCCCTTCTCTCTTTTTACCCCACAAGTTTAAAAATAATTAATACGTTTAAATTATTTAATGCATATCATACAGAAAATAAAAGGTCTATATTACAGAGGACATTCAGGACAAATTAAAGCAAAAGGGTGGAACCCTGTAGACGAGGTTAAATAAAGAAAATGAAACTTTACTCTTCTCAGGTCCAACACGTCCTGCAGCATGAAGCGGATCCTCGATGATGTTTTTCTCTCTTTTATTATTTTCTCCATTTGGTGGAAATACTGGTCCATACGGGGCTATAACACACACACACACACACACACCAGAAATGACAACGCTTATACAAGAGCAGGAACTTCTACAACTTCAACACTTAACATGACTGAAAAACATTAGGCACAGTGGTGTGGTGTTTTTTTTTTACCTTCGCCTTCTCGAAGTCCAGGTCCTTGCCGATGGTGGACAGGAGCCTGCAGAGGCACTCGAGACTCTCCTCGTCGTGGTTCTTCAGCAGCTTGACTATGCAGTCGTGCATGATCGGCTCCGTCAGCATCTTCAGCTTAAACAGCTCTCCGATGAACTTGATGTTGCCGAGGGAACGGCGGCGGGCCTGGTCCTTCGCTTCCTCCAGCTCTTCGTTCAACCGCTGCCGAACTTCCTCCTGCAGGAAAACGTCAGCGCTCAGTTATGGTACACTAATGATATGAGCATAACCGTCCATAGATAGTCCGTACTGGTGTCATAAAGTTAGTCACACTGTTACAACATGAACGAACACAAAAACATCATCTCTGCTTGAGTGCATTAGAAAATTTGTTTTGCTAGAAATTCACATTGCAAGTGAAAAGAAACTCAAATTCGCCTTTTAGACTCAATGTTTCCATTTTTGGGGAGAGAGAGAGAAAGAGAACGTAGAGTGTGTAGCACCTCTGTGGCAGCATCCAGCTCCTTCTGCTTCTGCTCGAAGATCTCGTCGTCGTCCTTGTCCTTCTCGAACTCCTTCTGGCAGCGATTCAGCAGCAGTTTACGGAAATTCACAGTGGCTCCCGGTTTGTCTGAGGTGGGCACTTTCAGCTGGAAAAGCGAACACACATTTAGGTGCTTTAAAAAAAAACCCTTGGAAGTAATAATCTCGTCACATTCAGCTTCACAACATAACTTTTCAAAAAAATAACTTTTTTGGGTCAAGTCACAGTTCAGTGTAAACAAAGCTTCAACACTTCAGATCCTCAGTGGCACAAAACTCCGAGCCCCCCACACACACACCCCTACTAGGCAGCGCAACACCATCAGCCCCTGTGGTCGTGTCCCAAACTTAATTATACTCTCAAACCAAGAACATCAAAACATCCATCACCAAGGGAGTAGGTTTGTGATCAAAGCTTTTTCACACATCAATAATCATAAAATTTCCTCGACAATCAGTGATTTGTAATTTTTAAATTAACACTGACTGCTGCAATGCAAGCACACAACCACACAGACAGTGTCATATCAGGAAGAGCCACTAGGTGGAGCGCCATCACATGTCAGAGGTGTGATGGCGATTAATTACATGTCCAGGATGTGTTCTGTCTCCCCCCTGTGGTCTCTTCAAGCTATTACACCAAACAGTCTAACAGACGACAATGTGAAACAGCTAACAAACACAAAACATCCATTTAAATGTAATCTTAAGCCAAAAGAACTGATATATCGATGTTTTATGATGACATTCTTACTAGTGACGATAAAAAAACTAACCGTGCTGTTTTGTGTGGAGCATTATATTCACTGTTGTAGATCTTACAGAGTTCCTAAGGTTGTCATAATCAGGGGTGGCAGTGGGGTTAAGCTCCCTCTGTCATTAAATGCTCCCAATGGCATGCGTCTCAAAAAGCCTCTGACACCCAAAGTCCAACTCCTGGCCTTCAAGTGGTGGACCTGTTTTCACAGACAAGTAGAAGGGGCGAAAGGGGGGTTACTGGCACCTTAAAACCAGTTGCTTCAGGCAGATAGAGCTTGTTAGTCTAGGAGGGCAGTCTATCTAGGGGAAGGAAACCTGCCTCCAAACCTCCACTGCCTTGCATCCATAGCCACACATAGAACATGCTATGGAAATAAATCCAGACACAAAATCCGGAGTGGAGATCCGAAGGCAGTTGACTGTCATTTTTTACTTCCTTCCAGCAACTCATGCAGCCTAGCTGGCCCCAATCATAATGCCTTGCATTCCATTGGACCTTGCTGGTGTGAATGAGAGGGGGGGCCTTGATGACTGGGCAACACTAGACCTCCATACACACTGCCCAGACCTGCACTGTGGAGAGGTCACTCCAGTCTCACAATTGGTGAGAGCACAACACAGAAGACAGTAGTACAGGTTATAAGTCCATGCTTGATTGGTGTAAGAGCCAGACACCACGGGTTGTCTTTGATGGTAGGAGGGATGATCCCGTCAAATTGGTTAAATACCACCCACCTCAAGTTGGGCAGCCCCCAGTCAGTAAGGTGTCAACCCGTCACAATCTGCCTGTTTTATTGGGTGCCTGGAGGTTAGAACCCCTCGTTCAACAAGCGGATCATAAAACAATGCACCAGGCAAAAATCAAAAGAAAACAAAGACTCCAGCACTTTGTATTGCAAGCTGGAATGTGCACACAATGTGTACTGGACTGTTAGATGACCTCCAACAAATAGACGGGGCCCTCAAAACCACAGTGATTGACCTGCAAGATTGCAGGGATCACTGAGGGAGAAAAACTATACTTTCTTATGGCAAGGAAAAAGTGCAGAGGAAAAGCAGGGAACATGGTGTTGATTTTGCCATTAGAAACACCTTGCTCCTGAGGTCACGTGACGCGATGCGAGAGAAGGCTGCCTGAAAGTGTGCTCCGTGGACTTTGCCTAATTAATCTTTAAAATAATTTCTCAGACCAATTATTTGCAGTTTAATAATTAGATAAACGGTCAGTGATTAAAATATGTCGAAAACATCGAAGCAACAGGGCGATATAAAGAAACATTTACGTTCACAAGGCCAGGACGGTCAAGGTAATCATGGAGGAGCCATTGCTAAATCTCCTGATAAGCAGCAGCAGGGCACGGATATAAGCAATGATATCAGTAATATCTATGCGACATTGGCGAAAATTTCGAATGACTTGGAGGGATTGTCTGAAATTCGTCGAACCACCATGTCAACAGAAGCCAAACTTTCCACTTTAATTACGCGGATAGACGACATGGAGAAGCGAGTGGAATACCTCGAAACTTTCGAGAAAGACTGGCAGGCTGATCCGCCTGCTAGCAAGAAGGATGTTGAGGCGATCTGGGACAGATTGGAAGAGATGGAGCACCAAGCACGGCGAAATAATGTTCGCTTTGTTGGATTCCCTGAAGGAGCAGAAGGGGTAAATCTGGTCCAGTTTGTGGAAGATCTTATTCCGAACTTGCTTTCAATCGAGCGGAGACCCAAACTGGAATACGCATACAGGGTTAACAGCACCAAGGCAGGGGACAGACCGAGAGTGATCTTGGCGAGGTTCATGCGGTTATCAGACAGAGACTTTGTCATGAATGCTGCGAGGGAGAAATCCAACCTGAATTGGGACAATAACAACATTCTGCTCTTCCCCGACTACTCGAAGGCTACACTTCTGAAACGTGAGAAGTTTAAAGCGTGCAAGAAGAGGCTGCACGAGAACAACACGAAATTCCAGCTGCAGTACCCAGCTACATTGAAAATCAAGACCAACGACGGAGAGAAAAAGTTTGTATGTCCGAAGAAAGCGATGGCTTTCATTAATGCCATGGAGTAACCGTGAGTAAATATCTGCCTTAGACCTTTGAGTTAATCTGGGCTAAAGAGCCCAGGGGATTTTTATTTTTATTCTTTGTTTTATTGCCTGAAAAACTGGTCTGATTGTGTTTGAGTCGAACTGTGACTAGCAAAGTCCACCGGCGCCACGAAGCGGACAGTCACGCGGAGGAGTCATGGACTGTCGGTTTTCCGAGGACTGGACACTGGGGGGTGTTGAAATGTGCATATGTTACGTTATACACTTTGGGGGTTACCAGGGGATGTTTTGTTTTTGAAAGCCACTACTGTTTTTTCAGGTATTTGAACACAAGTTGTACATTAATGACTTTTTCAAACAGGACCAATGTCAGCTACTAGTAGCTCTTTGCGTCTTGCCACATGGAATGTTAAGGGGTTGGGCACGCCAATTAAGAGGAAGAAAGTGATGACTAATTTAAAGAACAACAAGTGTGACGTTATATTCTTGCAAGAGACACATTTGTCCTCAGTGGAGACCATGAAACTGTGCTGTGGGTGGGTTAGCCATGTCTACTTCAGTGAGGGCTCCAGTAATAGTAGGGGTGTTGCTATACTAGTGAACAAAAATGTACAGTTTAAACTCCTCAAGCAGATTAAAGATAACTCAGGAAGGATTATTATTATCCTGGTGGAAATACAGGGTCAAGAGGTGGTGCTAGCAAATATATATGCGCCCAATGGTGACGACGCAGAGTTTTTTGTAGACCTTGAGGGTAAATTAAGGGCTATGGGACACCATGATTTAGTATTAGGAGGTGATTTCAACTTACTAATGGACCCCGTCCTAGACCATAGTGGTGCATCAGTGCAAAGGGCTCCACGTGCGGCCCTGACACTTCATCGCATTTGTAAGGCCTGGGGTTTAGTGGACATTTGGAGAATCCTTAATCCCTGTGGTAGAGATTATACTTTTTTTTCACCTGTACATAAGATCTATTCAAGGATTGATTTATTTTTAATCTCTAAAACACTCACCTCTTCAGTTATTGGTTGCACCATAGGAAACATAATAATCTCTGATCATGCCTGGGTATGTCTGAATCTGCTGCCCCATAATGAAAGGCGACGCTCTTATCGCTGGCGTCTAAACTCTTCTCTATTACAAGATCCAGCTAACATTAACTGGATGAAGGCAGAGATAAATCGTTATGTGGATACTAACTGGTCTTCTGTGACATCTGCAGGAACGGCCTGGGAGGCCCTTAAGGCTGTGGTCAGAGGGCGCGTTATTCAAGTAACCTCATTTCTCAAGAAAACTAAAGCTAAAAAAATGATAGATCTTGAAAGTAAAATTATATGTGTAGAAACACAGTTGAAAAGGCGTATGTCAAATGACCTCCTTAGAGAGCTCACCAACTTAAAATACCAATATAACAACATTTTATCTGAAAAGATGGAATTTATCTTATTCAAGGCCAGACAAACCTACTTTGAGTCAGGCGACAAGGCTGGGAAGTTGCTGGCTCATTATATTAAGCAAAGAGAACTAACAGCTACTATTCCAGCTATTAGAACCCCTTCTGGAGAGACAGTAACATCTACTAATGACATCAATAGAACTTTCAAGGAATTTTATATGGACTTATATAGCTCAACATTTTCTTCTACAGAGGAGGACATGCAGGATTTTTTAGAGCCACTAGGCCTTCCCAGACTATCAGAGAGTGAACAGGAGTTTCTAGATGCAGATATCACAGTAGAAGAAATTGTGGAGGTCATAAAGGCATTACCAGTATGCAAAGCGCCAGGGCCTGATGGCTTCACTGCAGAGTTTTTTAAGAGCTTTTCAGACGAGTTAGCACCACTACTGTTAGAGGTTTATACCGAAGCATTGACCAGAGGGGAGCTGCCCCCTACCTTTAGACAGGCATTGATAACTCTTGTCCCTAAAAAAGGTAAAGATCCATGTGACTGTAGAAATTATCGCCCTATATCTTTAATTCAGTTGGATGTTAAAATTATTTCTAAGATCCTGGCCAACCGGTTAAATAAGGTAATAACATCCCTGATCCACCCTGACCAAGTGGGGTTCATCCATGGTCGTAATGCCTCAGATAATATAAGGCGCTTCATTAATGTTATGTGGAAGGTTGCAAATGACCAGTCTCCCGTCGCAGCCATTTCTTTAGACGCAGAAAAGGCCTTTGATTTGGTGGAAATTAAATATTTGTTTAAGATTTTAGAGGTATATGGGTTTGGTAGTACATTTCTCAAATGGATTAAGCTACTCTATAAGCAGCCAGAAGCAGCGGTTCAAACTAATGGGCTAATATCAGAATACTTTGCTCTTGGTCGGGGAACAAGACAGGGATCACCCCTATCTCCATTGCTATTTTGTCTAGTATTAGAACCTCTAGCAGCAGCCATACGAATGGCACCAGGTTTCCCAGGTATAATGGCAGGGGGAGAGGTGCATAAACTTATGCTCTTTGCAGATGATATACTATTATTCGTCTCTGACCCAAACCGATCGATACCCTGCCTCCTTAGTATAATCAGTTCCTTTTCCAAGTTCTCGGGATACAAGGTGAACTGGTCAAAGTCAGAAGCACTTCCATTAACAGCGTATTGCCCACCCTCTGCCTTTCGACCTGGTACATTCCAGTGGCCCAAACAAGGTATTAGATACTTAGGCATTCTTTTCCCTCCACAGCTGAAGGACTTGGTTAAAGTTAATTTTGACCCACTTTTACAAAACATTTCATGTGATGTTAAAAGGTGGGCAACCCTAAACCTGTCAATGGTTGGAAAGGTTAATGTGGTAAAAATGAACTGTGTTCCTAAACTTAACTACCTAATACATTCTATACCTCTTGAGGTACCACTTTCATACTTCAAATGGTTTGACAGGATAGTAAAGACATTTATTTGGAATGGCAAGAAACCAAGGTTGCATCTGAATAAATTATGGAGGCCCATGGACAGGGGTGGTTTAGGATTACCCAAGCTGTTATATTATTACTATGCCTTCAACTTAAGACATCTGGCGCACTGGTCACTTCCTCCAGAAAGGGCACCCCCATGGCACTGTATTGAGCAGTCTGTTGCTCCAGTGCCACTACTACAATGTTTGTCTATTAAACTAGCAGGAGAGCTTAAATCACACCCAATATTCTCTCACCTAATTGCACTCTGGTCCAAGGTCGCTAAACAGTTTAACCTTGATCCTCATCTAAATGTATTCTCAAGTATCTGGCTGAATCCTAAATTATGTATTAACAAGTCTCCTATATGGTGGAAAGAGTGGTTCGACAGAGGCATTGTAACCCTTAATGACCTGTATCACAACAATATCTTGAAGTCTTTTCAGGACCTTGTGCAACAGTTTGGTATCTCCAAATCACAGTTTTACAGGTATTTGCAACTACGTCACTTGTTATTTGGGATTTTTAGATCTGATACATGTGCTCCCAAAGCAGCTGGGTTTTTAGAGGAGGTCCTGAAGTGTTACACTTTTGGAGCCAAGGCCTCTACGTACTACTCACAGATGATAAAGTCAGTGGGTGATGGGGCATTGAATGCCCTCAAGCTGGCATGGGAAAGGGATTTAAATCTTACACTGGAGGATGATGAGTGGGAAAGGATATGTAAAAATATAAGAGCTGTCTCAAGAGATGCCAGAGTACGGTTAATTCAGTTTAAAATCATGCATCGTTTTTACTGGACACCCTCCAGAATGTACAGGCTTGGCATACTTGATTCTCCTAAATGTTGGCGATGTAAAACAGAGGATGGTCATCTTGTACATGCATTGTGGTTCTGCGACAAAGTCCAACAATTCTGGAAAAGGATTCACAGTTACATAACCGAGATCTCACAGACACACATTGACTTTTGTCCCAGATTATATGTATTGGGAGATGGATCAGTCTTGACTGAGGGGAATACAAACGTGAAGAGCTGGATCCAAACTAGTATAATGATAGGCAAACA
>JAODOC010000016.1:43230295-43242387 GCA_027575955.1 Nemapteryx nenga | reverse complement strand
GGTATGCCCTAAAAATGACACAAGTATTAAGTCTGTGTGGTAGGCTCACAGAGACGAGAGTCTTGACATCAGGCATAGCACACAACAATGGCATGTTAATATGGTTAAAAATATCATGACCTGCTCTGGCTGGATGCTTGATTGGGTGATTTACAACTTGAGGTTGTAAGTTAAACTTAGAACATAAACAAAATACAAGAAAAACAACAGCAACACGATATAATGGAAGCAAATTTCCTTAAGCTAAGATATGTGACAGTATTAGTGTTTAGATCGTACAAGCACAATGAATATGGTTTCGGAGCTCTTTTGACACTTGCGGCTGACTTTTACAATATATGTGATAACGTGCGTCTCCATACCAGAATACAGAATAAAGATTCTCTAATGAACGACCTTTGATTCAAGAGAACAACTGCATTCTGCTCACTTCATCAATCGGCGTGATCCGGAAATCAGCTCGTGCAGAAAAAAGATTTGATTTGATTTATCCAGGTTTACTCAGAATTGTTTCCAAAAAATGGGGGGAGGGAGCTTTCGCACAAAATGCTCCACGCACTTTTCTGTAATCTTCATACACAAATGCTGAGTGTAATGGAGTGTGTAGCCTGAATTTGAGTGTGCCCTCATTCACACAGCTAAGGAATTGCTAGATGATGGAGGCAGTGAAACTACGCTTCCTGTCAAGGCTCCCAAATTACATGGAGTAATGAACAATAACAGGAAGTGAGGTCACATCAGATTGTACACTCCAGTCACCATCTACAAATCCACAGCCCAAAAAAGGTGATATTTCCCTGAAAAGTCTGTGGCCTGTGTTGGTCATCAGATATCTTGGAACTTCTCTTGGCTTTAAAGGAACATTATGCTAAGCGTTCCAGTGTGTGTTTTCTTCATTCCAAATTCAGTTAAATGTTACAGATTGCTGTCTGGGTTGAAAGTGGTTTGATCCAAAAGTGCAGCCCACCGAAAGTGGTTTGATTCCCCTAAGCTGGTTTTACACGGACACTTGCGTTAGAACAAGTTGTTCCCGGTGCAACTGCCCGTCTAAACACGATTTGTTCCAGAACAGTTTGACACCGGTGAGTACAACTTGTTCTGCTCACTGTCTAAACACAATCGGTGGTGAGTAGGATGGGCTTCCACGTGGTGGTAGTGTTCATCCGGGTCATTTATCATCCAGACAAGACTGATTCACAGCAAATTCAGTGGTCGGTTCTTCTCGAGTGCTTTTCCTTGTCAAACTTCTCCACCTTTAAACAATGGAGTCGAGCGATTCCCAAACCAGTCGCAGTGATAACTGGACTAAAGAAAAAGTTCTTACCCTCATCCAGTTGTGTTGAGATGCAGATCATTGTTTGCTTTTTTCAATTTAAAAGTCCTCTAAAAGTGTTGACTCGGAGTGAATCAGTTTTCTGGAAGTGAAAGTTGGATTTACTGCTGAATCACCGAGTGTTTAAACAGAACCGAACGGCGAGAGGAGAATAAAGCAAGTTAACAACAAACTTCTGATCACTGATTTGTGCATGCGCACGTTTGTGTTCACCTGTCTAACCTCCGGTTTGCCACAGATAGTGTGAGCGTTTAAACACGAAGGAAAATGGGCGCCATTTGTTCCCGCTGCCCGTGCAAAAGCAGCTCTAGAGTGGATAGTTAAAATGCGTCCCTCGTATGTAATGGTTTGATCCAATAGCACACCCATGTTGTGAATGGTTTTGACCAAGTGTGGTGTATTATCCACTTTCTCATTCTCTCCCATTGGGTTTGTACCCCAAGATGTAAATGGTTTGGTCTGACAGTGGTGTGTGCCCCCCCCCGGAATGAATGGTTTGTCCTGACTGTATCTCCCTCGTCTCCTTCCGTGTGAGACTCCTCTTGTCTGAGTCGGGCTGCCAGTGAGGCACAGCTCGGATCTTTAACTTACTGTAAAATGTGTCGACTTGGCTGGTTTATAAAGCTGCTGCTTGGCAGAATCTCGCGTCTCTGGAGTAATCCGTCACGCCACTTCTCACTTCTCCTGTATGAGCTGCATTCTCTAAAATCCACTCGATATCAGTGACACGCTGTGTGATTGTGGAGCTTTCCAAACTACCATTTTAATATCGTCCTGTATAACCTCATGGAGGGCGTCACTGCGAATCGAACTCAGGAACCAGAAAGAGTTTAATTCAGCTTCAGCCAGACGAGCTGTTTGGGTTTTCCGATGTGCTGCATTCCATCCAACAGACTTTTAACCAAATCCAGTCCTGGTTCAAAGTGCCTGTGTTTGATTGATTTAGATTTTATTTATTAATTATTTTGCTGGGTTTTCGTTTGGTTTTAGGTTTGGCCGTCTGGCGTATGCGAGACTGGATGAGGATGAGATCGGGGCTGGTGAACGCATTTCTGGGGTATTACTGAAGAGGACCTGTGCACAGGTGAGAATCAGGATCCTGATCTTGGGGGGGGGGGACATTTGGAGAAAATGTACTTGGAAATGTTCATAAAGTCTCTCACAAGAATTGTGGAATCTGGATAAAGCACTATTCTTATATTTCTACTCGTTCTGTTGATTTAGGCTGAGTGATTAATGATAAAATATAATTTCACGATACTTTTAAACATTTACAAAATATGTAATGCGTATCACGATCTAAGGATTTATAAACAAACTGACAAAGGCTTTTTACATTAAAATGTTTGTTTATTGGTATTTTATTGAATCTCAATAAAATAAATTGGCAAATGTACAATTGTACGTAATTGTAAGAGTATACAATCTCAATGATTCAGTGTGAAAAATTTGTTATAAAAATACTGACGATACTAACGATATCTCTGAAAAGTGTATTGCGATGTAATATTGATGTTTCGATGAATTATATTGCTGTATCACTCACCTCTAAAAGCCCTTGGCGAGTCTTTGATGTTGGTGATTAAAGCTGATCCTGCTCTGTTTTCTTGCTGTGATTGTCGCATGGTGTGAACACACATCAGACTGGTCAGGACGATCACAGGATATACTTAACGGATATTCAGTGGGTTAAACCACCCGTTAGTTAACGCTCTTCTCTCGCAGGTTCACGCTGCGCTCGGCAGAGTGGCGCTTCCTCCCCCATGGAGAATTACTTCCAGGCTGAGGCCTTTAACCTGGACAAAGTGCTGGATGAGTTTGAGCAGAACGAAGGTCCGTGAGCTCAGTTACACACACACCAGCATGATCAGGGCTCTTTAGATGGGTTTATACTGGTTTATTATTATTATTATTATTATTATTATTATTATTATTATTATTATTATTCAAATTTCCACATTTCTGTGTTTAAAAGCAAAAACATTCCTTTGGATTTTGAAGATGTGAAGTCTGAGCGTTGACGTTTGTAACGTGATGATTCTGCTCACTAAGGTTTGCAGAGACAGAAGCCAGTTTGCAGGTGGTTAAAAATCTCACCGTTGTATGTTTTGAGTCAGTTTTTTGTTTTGATCATTTACACAGAAATATCAGCGAAAACCAGAAATCCCAGTTTCAAATTCAAACTGGTTGGGAGTCTGAGAGAGCAGAACCTACTGTCTTCTCTGGGTGGGAGGGGAATTCTCTCACTCTCTCCTCCCCCCTCTATCCCTCACTCTCTTTCTCCCCTTTCCCTCTCTTTCTCCCCTTTCTGTGCCTTTCTCTATCCCTCACTCTTTCTCCCCTTTCCCTCTCCCTCTTTTTCTTCCCTTTCCTTCTCTCTCATATTTCCCCCCTCCCTCTATCCCCTTTCTGTCTCTTTCTATCTCCTTTATCCCTTCTCCGTCTCTCTCTCATATATAAAATATCCCCCCCTCCCTCCTGCTATCCTCCCTCTCCTCCTCCTCTCTCATATATCCCTCCCTCTATCCCTTCTCTCCCCCCTCTTTCTCCATCCTCCCCCTTCCTTCCCTCTCTTTCTCCCCTCTCTCTGTCTCTCTATCCCCCTTCTCTCTCTTTCTCTCTCTCTCTCTGGCTTCACGTGTCTCGGAGGAAGCTTGCGTTGGCCTTCACATTCCCGGGTTTGTATCTGTCGTGTTACTGGGAGAACTGGCCGGTGGGTGGGCGGGTGTTTAATTGAATAAAATAAAAACTCACTTAGGCAGAAAATTGAGGGGAAATAAAAAAAAATCAGTGAAAAGCATCCTGTGTGAATTAAAAAAAAATGCTTGAATTAAAAAAACGACTTTCCAATTTGTTACTTTGTGTTGCTTCAAAAAGTGTCTGAATAAAATGTGATCTGAACAGTGTGTGTGTGTGTGTGTGTGTGTGTATATACACACGCATTAACATTCAGATACATTAATATGTCTATAACAAAGCACTCTTAACTAGTGATTATATTCCTGCAACTGCTCTCCAAGTGTTTCATAACGTTTAAGCCCCAGCAGTTTGTCAGTGATTTCAGTAATGGATTAAAGAAGAGAAGCAGAGAGTGTGTGGTATGTTTATCCATTTATAGTTATGTAGTTGTATTTAATTTTGTTTAATCAACGGCCTAACGTTCCTGATTCTGGAGAGTTTAAGGCAGTGTATGTTTTGCAGGTACATCTTTTTAGAGAAGGCAATCCCATACTTCTGTTCATCATCATTAAAAAAAACCAAAATCTGGAGGATAGGACAGTTTCTCTGAGTGATGGTGCAGCTTCCTGATGCTGGTAGAAGTGGTGTCGCGTGCTAAACGAGGCTAATTGGGAATCAACGTTTCCCAAAGGACTTTTGACTGGCTCGTTTTTTTTTTTTTTCTTAGAGATTTTAATTGATGTCATAGAGCCAAGAACATGCACTTTACCAAGTTACGGTCAAAGAAACTCTCACTTCTAATTTTAACTTTTTGATTTATGGAAGCACTGTTCATTTTGTGTAAGTCTAGAGATCTAATTAAATTATTTTATAAACACCAGAATGCACATTAACCTCCTTTAGCATCCGTGTTGAGCATCGTCCTCTGAAGATTAAAAGGGTGATTTGTGAACACCTGAGTGGACCGAGGGAATAATTGTTGTTAAAATGAAAGTATGCCTGCGTTTTCTTTAAGAGAAAAGCCCTTCCGCGTTCCAGAGCATTTCTGTCAGATTGAAAAATGGGTTTCACAGCAAGGACTTAATTGACCCACTTCTGTTCTGACCTAATTTCCCAATTTATCTGTCATTTCTTTCACCCGTCCTTCAGAACCAGTTCTCCTTCCTTGTACTAATGTGTTCCCTGTTTGTTGGTGTCACTTGTAGATGAAACGGACACTTCTACACTTACTGACACCAAGTGGACTCAGATTCTCGCTCCACCAGCTCACCTGTTGTCCCTGAACCCTGCACTGACTAATGCTGATCTCAGTCCGAGAGACAGCCCTCTCAATCTCAATTTCAAACCTCTGCTAGAACCTTTGACTTCTGGCAGCTCTTCCGTGGTAGAGGTAACTGTGCCTGATGTGAAGCAGGAACCAGAGACGTGGAGTGAAGAAAGGCCAGTGGATATCCACAGTCCCCCTCTGCTCCAGCCCAACATTGGCAAGCTGGTCAGCGTTGACAGTCAAGTGCTGGATTCTCCTCCTGCCACAAGGAGGACGGCTGAGAATGGGTGTCCGTCCAAACTAGAGTGCAATGGGGTTAATGAGGTTCCTCAGCCAAGAGATGACCCGGATTCTCCTCCTACAGATTCACCCAGCATCCTAGACTCAGGTGCTGGTCAACAAAGGCAACAGCAGGACAATGTTGCTGAGCAGGATAACTCCCGTTTTAATGATGACAGCTTTTCGAATCCTGAGCAAGGGCTTGGCCGAGGGGAGTCAGGCTTGAACAATGGTTCTTTGTCGGTTGAGATGGAGTCTGAGGGCATTGAGGAAGTTGCCAGAATGGACTCTCATTTTGCTCTTCCAAAAGGGGGCAATTCTGAGAAAGGGGAGAAGCTTCTGCAAGAACCTGGTAGTGGCACTCAGGAACTTGTAGTCGACCAAGAGTGTCACACTGTAAACACTATTCCGAATGGAACTGTCCTCAAGACAGAGAGTTTTGAACAAGATAAATTGGTTGTAAAAGAGAAAGAAACAACGAATCAAGATTTGTTCCTTGAATCGCCACAGAACGAGAGCGCTTATCCTAATGGCCTGGCTGAAAAAAGTGAAGATCAACGGATCCACCTTCCTCCAGCACTTTTAAAGGAAGACTCGATAACTGAGGAGAAGGAGATGGAGGAGAGCAAACAGGAATGCTGCGAGCCTAACCGAGGCTCTGAGACAAGCTCCAAACTCAACAATGGTCGATTGCAACTGGTCAGCGTTCCCTACGGTGGTGCAAGGCCCAAACAATCTGTCAGCCTGAAGCTGCAGATACCTCGATCTTTCTCGGGTCAAGTCCAAAATGAACTTGGTTCCACTGGCAGGAATAAGAACCTGGAGGCCCAGTGCAGGGCAGGTGGCCATGAGTCATCTTGTGGGGGAACGGAATCTAGGGCCTCTCGAGTCAACGGAGAGAGTGGAGATGGTTCCTCAGGCTTGCACATCCCCTCTGAGAACCCTGACAATGATCTCCAAGCAGGTCAGCAGGGAGCTCTTGCAAGGAAACCTTTCAGTTCTCTTGGTGAAGTGGCTCCTGTCTGGGTGCCGGACTCTCAAGCACCAATCTGCATGAAGTGTGAAGTCAAGTTCACCTTTACAAAGAGAAGACACCACTGTCGGGCCTGTGGCAAGGTAATGATTGTTCTTTATTGCTAAAATGGGTGATTTGGGTAAAATCAAGGGCTCTGGATTAGCGCCTTGGTAGCCCGAGGATTTCAAGGCTGAGCTTACGAGTAAAAATCTGAGAGTACCGCACTACCTCCTTCCCAGGAAGCCTTCTTGAAAGTTTGCTTGCTGATGAGGTTAATTTTGTTCTTCTTGTGTACTCAAAGTCTGAATAAAGGGTCACGCTCCAATTTCTGCATGTTCTAAGCCTGAATTTATCTGCTTTTGATGTAACAGAGCAGGGTGGGGCTAGGTGGTCATCTGCACCAATAACAAGGCAGATGGTGCTCCTTTTTTTCAACCTGATGTTCATCAAACACGACATCTCACATTTAATTGTTCTGTTAAAGTCTGAGATAATTAGGGGGTAAAAGATAACTCAGTGAGTGAAAGCAAGCCAAGTGAGCAAACATAATGAGTGTACGTGAGTGAAAGCTGATCTAGCAAGTGAACCCTATTATCAAAGTTCCTCCCGTGCCAAAACCCGGTCTTCCCAGGCAGTCTCCTGTCCCAGTACTAACCAGGCCCTTAAGGTGCACGGGTGTGGCTCCGATCTCTGTTTCAGTAGCCCTCGGCCTCTCGCCTATTCTACAGCTTGGGTTATGGTAGGGGGCGGGTCCTCTGGTAACCGCGAGAGTGCATCTGTATTGCAGAGTGCCTTGCCAGATGGCAGGAGGTACCATTTTAATGGTTGTCTTTTGGTATGACCCAACTGCAAATAGAACTCATGATCTCCCGGTTGAGAGGCGGACACGCTAACCACTAGGCCAGCTCGCGGTAAACCCTACTGTGCTAATCCTATAATTAACCGCTGCTACATGGAGGTTAAACAGTCCCGCTTTTTGTCGCTTTGGTGCTGTAGCAGTCTTGGGGTCTCGTCCTCATTAACACGTATGTTTTGAGCCCTTATTTTTAGAAAAGTTTCCCATCTACAATTAAATGTAATAAAGAAAACGACATGCTGGACCTGACCTTTCCACCATCTGTTTTTGATGTTGCAGTTGCATGGCGTTTCGATCGTTAGAGAGAAAAACAGTGGTTGAAAGAAACCAGACCGCATTAAAACTAAAATCGTTAACAGAGAAAACAGAACTAGTTCCATCGTCTCGGTGTTGTGATCACATGACGCCAATGTTTAGACAGGCTACGTTTCTTCCCCCCCCCCAAAAAAAAAAAAAAAAAAAGGTTTCATGTTTGTTGACTTTTGGAGAGTGGATTTGAAAACTTGCCTCAGACAGAGGGCTGTCAATCAAGCACACATCAGAATATTAAGCCACACCCATTAGACCAGTTCTCAGACGGGGATAGTCACTGAGTTGTGCTGGTCTTCAAGGTCTTTTTTTTTTTCCCCCCACCATATTCCGTTTAACGGCTTGTTTTGAATTGACTGAAGTTTTTCACCTGCAGCGTGATGCAGCTGCCACGATTGATCATCAGTAAACAAGTCGCAAACCGTATCGTGTACTTAAAAATGATGTACAAAGTGAAGGCGCGTTGTGTAGCGAGTTGTTTCGTAATGTGACGCCCTGAACACCGTGTAGTGTAAGAACCGATTGTGGGATGTAGAAGACCTGAGAACTTCTCCAAAGTCTTGAGGGAGAAGACCCTGCTGATGCTGGGTTTTAAAATAACTCCTGGCCTGCGGGAAACGCCTTGTAATTTCCCACGGGGATAAAACAAACCGCTGCTGGTGATGACAGAAACACAGGCCAGAACAACCGTGAGCACAAAGTGAAAATGGAACCGAGGCGAGGGTGAGGTGAGGTGTGATGTTCAGGCTGATGGACACCACCGACTGACAGGTAGAGACGACGTTAGAAGCAGCTACGACGCAACATGTATAAGATTTAACTAATCTAGTCCGAATAGAATAATCCTCCTCCAACCTGTTCACTCCACCCTGAGCAGGAGATTAAGGAGATTTGCTTTGGAAAGTTTACTATAGGGGTGAATGTTCACAGGATTCCAAAACTAATGAACCTAAATGAACACCATGAAGTTTCTGTGAAGCCAAAGCCTTTCGGTTTCTCCTCCTGGTTTAGCACCACGCCCACAAATCCATGTTCAGTCAGTGCTTTGGTGTATTTCCATGTTTGTTTTCTTGACTTTAGTTGTTCCAGTCAGTCAGAGTCTCTCGATGTTGTTGGGGTTAGTGGAGGCAGATGGACGGGCAAATTTGTTTAAAAGAAAATGTTTAATTGTTAATTTTAATGGAGCAACAACAAGGAACATTTCACAACAGCAGCACACAAAATCTGTCTTCATAATTATAGTGACTTATTAATTTGTAAAATAAATTAAAACGAGATTTGTCTCAAACAGCTCCAGTGATTTATAAAGTGTGTGTGTGTGTGTGTGTGTGTGTGTGTGTGTGTGTGTAGGTTTTCTGTGCCGCATGCTGCAGTCTGAAGTGCAGGCTGATGTACATGGACAGGAAGGAGGCGCGAGTCTGTGTGACGTGTCATCACACTTTAACCAGCGGTGAGAAATTGAAAGCCGTGTTTTAAACCTCACTGAGTGATGCGTTTACCGAATGAGATGTTTTCTTCTTAATTTTTTTTTTTAAGTCTATTTATTTATTTATTTTTTACTTTTTTGTAATTTTCTGTAGCTATAAAGTCAATGCAGTGTATAAAGTTTCACTGTTGTGTGTTGCACAGGATCAGAAACATTAGTTTCGCTTTTTTTTTTTTTTAAATAAAAGTTAAACATTTTCAGCTGACCACTGAGACAAAATAAATCATGAAAATGATTTGATTTTAAAATGTAAAATTTTTCTACCACAAACATAATTATTCTGCTTGATCTCAAAAATAATCCCACCATAAACATGATCTAAATTAATAATGTACATCTAGAGCTCATCTCTGATGTTTTTCAGATAAATAAAAGACAAAAGGAATGAAAACGAATTAATATTGATGGAGAGAATAAAATGTTTCAAAGGGAAATAAATTGTCTGGACTGAGAGACAGCAATCTAAAAAGACAAATCAAATGATAATGAAATGATAAAGCGCTTTTTTTTTTTTTTAAAAATAGATTTTGGGGATGGTACTGATCCCAGTATACCCAGTATCATTATCAGGCCGAAACCAGCAAAAACGTGTTGGATCAGATACCAGATTCTGTAACAAACAGCAAAGACTGGAATTAAATTTGGAAAGGAAAATTATTTTTGGAACTGGAAATGTTTATACACACACACACTTGATAGGTTTTTTGTTTTTTTTATTATTATTTTTTAAGAAAACTATATCAGATTACTGATGCTCAGTATCAGCATCAGGAAAGAAAAAAAATTGGTATGTCGTGCATGTTTTAACTTTTTAGGATTATATTAATAATGTTTGTTGCTTCTCATTAATAGCGGCTGTGGGAGTGTGAGCGACAAATCAAAAATGATGATATCCAAATAAAGTCGGAACGTCTGTTGATTCCTGCTGTTATAGCACTGTTAGCCGTTTTACTGCTTTTGTAAATAAAATGTTAAAATGTAGAAAAAGCGCCGTTATGAGCTGAGTGGTGGATGATGTTCCTGGTGTGAGTTCCAGCTCAAATGTATGTAACTTTCACATTTCATTCTCGAGTCTCTCCATCCCTGGATGAGCGTTCCTGAATCTTTGTGCTTGTGGTCTGTTTTCAGCTCAGTCGTGGAAGAGCGCGGGGAACGGCTCCAATCAGAGTCCGAACCCCAACAACCCGGCCGAGTACTGCTCCACCATCCCGCCCCTGCAGCAGGCCCAGGCGTCCGGCGCCCTCAGCTCTCCACCTCCCACTGTCATGGTGCCTGTCGGAGTCCTCAAGCAGCCGGGCGCTGAGGGTAAACCGCTGCGTTCGTTATTCTCTTATACAGGCAGCTCCAGAAGTACTGGCACCCTTGATAAAAATGGGTTTGAATAAAATGGTTATGGTGAAATATCTTTGTGGTTAATTATATTCATCTGACCTTGAGAGAAACCTTTAACTAAATGAACACAACCTTACGAAAAATAATTATTGGCACCCCACGTTCCAGCCGTCCTCATGTTACACATGATTATGCACTCTGCGTCATGTGATGATTATCCTCTAGCGAAACAGGAAGTCATGCACAAACATCGAAATGCAGATGAACCCAAAACAGTCAGCGTAAATGAGAAAATGCCTCGGTTACATCTCGAGGTGTGCTAATAGTTGTGAAACGTGTGTTTGACTCCACTTCTGTAATGGACATTAAAGGTGCATTATAGCTTTATATTTTTGGAGCGAGTGGACACCACCCCCCACCCCCCCAATCAGGAGAGAGATCTTTTTTTTAATTTCACATTTGATTAAAGTACATTCTGTGTTCATATTTATGTATGTTTCCATTTTATCGACTTTTTCTTTTTGGAGAATTCTTTTTACCCTTTTTACAGCTGAGCATGTAAACTTTTGTTTATTGTAAAATTTTTAAATATTTTATATAACATTTTTATTTATATTTTTATATAAATATTTGGTCGTTATTTTTCCACAGTGTATAACCTCTTTGAGTTGCTGCAGATAAGGAATAAGGAAATTGCCCTGTGTTATATAACAGTTTTATTCATCATTAAGGAATTAACATTATAATTAATCCAGATACTGATTTAATAATTTTTAGCTTTGGTCAGTTAATCCTTATTCTTGAGAGATGTTTTACGTAAAACTGTGACACATCCACTTGTTGGTAATCTGTGTATAAACCTAAAACATAATTTCCTATGTTGTGTGGGTTTTTTTTTTTAAATATATATTGGTGAGGGGGGAAAAAAGACCATTTGCATATTTGGGACCTTTTGTAGGTTCTCTGTCTCGTGAGCAGAGAAGAGTTTGGTTCGCTGATGGTATTTTACCCAACGGAGAAACCACAGACTCCTCTAAAGGACCTGCTCCAAACCCACATTCGAGCCCCGCCCAGTCTCCGGCTGTGTCCCAAATCTCCAGCAAATCCACAGCCAGCACTCATGAGGTGAGAGGATGTTTTGTTTTAAGGAATATTATCATCTGTTCTGGTCCTAGATTAATCATGAGACTGCAGTGTATACAGTATCTGTGTGATTGAGCGTGGGTAATTTTGTCCCTTCTCGGACACCGTAGGTGACCCGCGCTCCCGGAGCTCCAGTGGGAAGCTCGGTCAGTCTGATCCCAGAGGACGGACTTCCTCCCATCCTCATCTCCACCGGAGTTAAAGGAGGTACGGGAGGCCACATCACAGGTGCTTTGCTCATCCTCACTGTTCACCTTCATCCTGCCTGCATGTGCATGTGACCACCACCATCAATATCATTACCACGCCCACCACCACCGTCATCAACATCGAGAGCATTACCCCCCCCACCACCACCGTCAACATCGAGAGCATTACCCCACCCACCACCAC
>JAODOC010000016.1:43207612-43220885 GCA_027575955.1 Nemapteryx nenga | reverse complement strand
TGTGGCAGTAATCAGGCCTGGGTGTGGCTAGAGAAATTGAACTCAGCTTTCCAAAGATGTGATAAACCACAGTTAATCTATGTTTTAACGGGGGAGGATCACTTTTTCACACAGGATCATGTAGGTTTGGATCTTAATAATAAAAACCTTCATTATAAACTGCATTTTGTGTTTACTTGTGTTATCTTTGTCTAATATTTAAATTTGTTTGATCTGAAACATTTTAAGTGTGACAAACATGCAAAAAAAAAAAAGAAATCAGGAAGGGGGCAAACCCTTTTTTTTTTTTTTATTTATTTTAAATAAATTTTTCCTCCCTCTTGAATAGGAACCGTGAAAGTTGTTGATCAGGTGTTTCTCCTCCCACTCATCACGTTTGTGTGTGTCTCAGGTGGGTTACCTGGCGGGCAGTAACGGTCAGCCCTTGCTCCCTCAGTACCTGAGTGATTTGGACAGCGCCCTGATCCCTGTGATCCACAGTGGGGCGTGTCAGCTGAGCGAGGGGCCTGTGGTCATGGAGCTCATCTTCTACATCCTGGAGATCATCTCTTAAAGGAGGTTCTCCTTCTAAAATTCAAATCGACCTCATTTCCCCCCCATTTGCACTTCAGAGAACTGAATGCTGCGGAATCGTGAACAAGACGCAGCAGCAGCGCCGTTCCAGCAGATCACCTATGCACCATTTTTACACATGAACCATCTCCAAACATCTCCACTGGAGCCACGGGTTCCAACAACCTCAGAGTTTTGGTGCTTTTTTTTTGTTTCTCCTCCACTGTGGAAATCTCAAAATGCTGCTGGGAGCAAAGGAAAAAAAAAATCAGGAACAGAAGGGAAATCGTGGAGGTCTTTGATCTTGATGGATGGACGATGGAGCGTTCACGTGTCAGCATGTTCTTGGTTCCAAGTGGAACCCTGCTAAGAAGCTTGTACAGAAAGTCTGAGAAAGTAAAATTTTTGATAACCAATGAAACGGAGAGGATTTGAGTTTTAATGTCGGAAGCATTTAAAAATTTATTTCATACTGAAAGCATTTAACACTAAAAATGTTTGTATATAAAATCAGTACAGAATTATACAAGATTCCTGGCTAGCTAGTTAAAATGCTACCCGCTAGCAACTTAAAGGGGCAGTTTGTAATTTTTAGATGTTTCTAAATGTCTAAAAATGGGGGGGGGAACCCACTAAACTTTTATTTAAAATCTTACCATGCAGTGAATACTACTATAGATCCTTCATTTCAGGCTTTTGTTTACATTTTCCTGGCTTGGAAATAAGCTCCGCCCCCATGTTGGAACACATCTTACCCTTCCCCCATATCTTTTCGTTAAAACAGAATATACTTGCAGTTCACTTTACAGACAGCAGGGGGAGCTAGCAAACTCTTCCACAAGAAGACTGCACCTTTAATTTTACACACTACGACGCAACAGGAACGTCATGCTGCTAATTTTGCAAGTCAAAAATATTTCCATTCTTTTTTTTTCCTCTTTTGGAACTGTTGCGGCTTAATAACGTTCCCTGAGGGCGGAGCTTAAGATAAATTTGAGGACTTGATTTTTAACAAGACCATATGACGCCATCACTAGTCCGTCTTTTCTTTGATTTAGTTTTCAGATTAACGTGGTTTCTCGGCGAGCTTCTTGGTTACACAAGATATCAACATTCGCATTATGTTCCGTTCCGTTAGCATGTTTATACAATTAGCCTTGTTTGCAAGTGAGCGAGCTAGCTAATGTTATCTAGCTATTACACTTAATTGAAACCAGTAGTGAGTAACTGATGATTGATTGATCAAGTTAGGCTTAAGCTCCGCCCCTGTTGATGGAGGCGTGCTTGGGGAAAACCTTTTGCTAGTTTCTGAAAGTTTAATTTGAAGTAAACATCTCAAATCCGCCACCTTTCATTGGTTTTTGTACGTAACCAATCAGAGACCTGACTGCTGGGAGAGGGGGAAGTCACATGACACAGAAGTGATGGTGTAAAACCAGGATGTCCTGCTCAGAGTGATTTCTTTACTATTAGCTTTAATCACCAGATGCTTTATTTCAATGTTATGGACCTTGGTGTGTGTTTTGGTGGGGTGTTTTTTTTTTTTTTTTTTAAATTTGTAAGTTAAATTTCTCCAAAGCTGACGTGATGTAGCTTTTTGAGCTGAAGCGTTGGATCGGGAGTGATTGTTGTGTGAGGATGTGTTTACAGGGGGACCTGTGGATGGATGACTGTTAATGATCATTAAACAGAACCAGGATTTCACAAGTGTTCTGCTAACTGTTTTGACACGCCCCGTCCTTGTCCACTTCCCCTTACGATCCCAAATACGACCCTAACTTCATGGAACGTGTTTTGGAAACGGGTTTTTGAATTAAATTAACATTTGATCTAAACGCGGTTGTATTGGCTCTACTCTCCTGCGAGAATCAGAAGTTTTAACTGCTTCTATTCTGCTCGTAATGTCCAGCTAATTCACTAACAACTCGTACACTTCGTCTCAGAGCATGTACACCAGTGGGCGAGTTTGCTCCTTGACCGTTTCCATTCACCTATACACCGGTTTACTGATTAACTGTTTCACTAACTAGCTGGTTAGCAGGTCATGCTGTGGTCAGCAAGCCGGTGTGAGGAGCAGCCAGTGCAGAAATTTGCTAGCTTCCTAACCAAGTAGTTGAATTAGATCTTCAAGCAGGTTCCACAGGTCTCCATCAGCTAATACGTTGGTTTGCTGGGTAGCCACCATCTACCAGAATAAGACACTGGGTGTTGTAGACAAACAGATGAATAAAACCCAGTTCAGAAAATTAAAATCTGTTGTTAAAGGTTAACACTTAGCAAGAGCAGTGTGTTTATTTTGCACTGCATTCTGCGTAAACAGCGTGCACTGGGTCTGCAGGAATAGTGAGAGGAAGTTGGTAAGGGCGCATTAAAAACCGGGAATGAATGAATGCTGGTGAAAGGACGAATAAAAACCAGGTCTTTGCAGATTTAGTTGTGTCCCGTCGTGTCATCGGAGCATCATGTGATCTGAAGTGGACTGTAAATCCCACTTCGTCAGAAGAGATGACGGAAAGACTAATTTTTTTGTTGTAAAGAACTGCACTGGGAATAAAGCCATCGTACAGGAGCCGAGAGTCACATGATCACTGAAAGAACTACACGGGGGTGCCATTACTTTTACTTAAAATACTCTTTAATGATTTCATGACTTTGCTTTGATTGGCTACGACGTGTTGATGGAGTCAAAATGAAAAACACAATGTTATGAATTTCAGTGTTTTGAATTTCAGCTGGACTGGAACGTGAGTGGAGGCGGGAACAGACTCAGAAAGTTCTGTGGTTCTGACCGGGTCATGAAAAGCCTGAATGCTTCCAGTTTTTAACAGACAGCCAATCAGAATCGAGTATTCAAATCAAACGTTGCATTTGTGTTAAACTTCGCTAAACCATTTTTGTTTCAGAGCCTGAGGAAAATTCAGAGTTCACGTTCTCATGACCTTTTGCTTTAAAAACTGTCGGACAAATCCGTAAACTAAAAACCCATCTGGAGTTTTTAGATCAGTGTTCCCGAATCGAGCGACTCCGTTACAGAAACGTGACGAGTTTATTTTAACGCAGCGTTTAACAAAGAAAATGTTCAGTGTTCATTTTTCCTGCTGATGGAGCTCAAAGCAGCTGTTACTGTTCACATCTGTCAAAGTTTCATTTCTATTTATTTCCTGTCCAAGAAGTCGCCCGTGTGGAGCGTGTTTGTTTTATTTTTAAACTGCACAGTAAACCTGCATGTGTGGGAACTTTTGGTCAGAAAGTGTGAAATATAGTTGAGTGAAACACGTTACACACTTTTTTATACAAAATATTTGGACATGAGCATCAGAAGGTTCTGAGATTAAATGAAATTAAAGCATTTTAAATACTGATGTGGGTCAAAAAGCTTCAAATGTAAAACAGGAAGCCAAAAAGACACAATGTGCTCCATGTTTGTTTTTTGTCAATAAAATGGAGACTTTATGAGAACGCTGTATTATATGTAAAATAAAAACCTTCTGAACTTGTGTGTGTGCGGGAGAGAGAAAGTCATAATTTGACATTTTAACAGAAATCATTCTAATGTTTTATAAATGAGGGTCAACAAACGCCTTTAAAATCTACTTCAACCTCAGTTACATTAAATTACTACTTGAATACATTAGAATATTAATTTAGTTATTTATGCTGTCAAATTCATGAACTCTGTGTGATTGGGATTCATGCTGTCGTCATATTTCTTCATTAATCTGAGTTGGAACGCTGGTGATGTTGCAGGAAACAATGTTCAGTGAAGTGGCTTCATCAGAGCCTGGGCTGTGACACTGCCCCCTACTGGCAGCTCAGTGTTCACACGGCAGGTGGTGATGGTCATTCAGACAAAACAGTTTTCGACTGGAAGTGTGTTCAGACAGCTTGTAAACATGTGTAGAGATTTACACAGCTAAAAAACACATTTGATATCAAAACATTCAACTGCAGAATTTTGTCGAAGTCTGTAACTAATTTGCATTGATTCCAGAAAATCTGAATTCATACATATTTCTGAAATGTTTCCATGTCACACAGGTGCGTAGGCCATGAACAGTCACCTCTTACGCTGGTGCTTGTGTGATAAAGTCAGAAAACAAAGCGCACACTGGTGAACTTGGAGTGAATCCTTAATGAATGATGAAGATCCCTCAGTTTAAGGAGAGCAGATGGAAAAACCACAGAAACTAAATATAGTGTAACATCCAGTGTCAGTGGAACATATTAAAAATGGGGCATGACCGGAACGTCAAACTTATAACCATCTTCGTTCGCATCTCCTGAAGGAACAGGGTGAATCTGAGAAAGTTGGATTTTTCATCCAAAAAACATGAAGGTCTTTGTGCTTTGCTTGGGCAAAAATGTGACCACCTCCCGTTTCGCCCAAGTTCACACCACACATTAAGGAGGTCCAAACTAAACACAGGAATCAAAGTTTGACGATCTGATCACACTCCAAAGCCGAGGTCTGATGATTCCTGTGTTGGTCTTGACGACCTCAATCTGTGATGTGAATTTGGGGAAAATCAGAGAACGTCACATTGGATGAAGAATCCTACGCGCTCTGCTGTTTCCCAAATTCACTCTGTAATCTTAGAGGTGAAGATTAACATGTTAATCCGAGTTTGAGCTTCCCATTGTGGTCCAATGTTTGTTACGATTCTGGAATATACTGAGAATAGGGACCTGGGATCTCCACTTTAGAGTATGACAGGAACATCAACCTGGGATTCCTGTCGGTCTTGACCTCCTTAAGCTGTGGTGTGAATTTGGAGAAAATCAGAAAAAGTTTTTTTTTTTTCTTCCCCAAAATCTGTTTCTCAGATGTTTCCCAAATTCACCCTGAAGCTTAAGGGAGTGAAGACCAACACGATAATCCAAGTTTGAGCTTCCCAACATGATCCAAAACTGAGATCCAACGTCTGCAGTAATGAATGGAATATACTGACAGTTGGAGCCTTGGCTGTGGAGCGTAAATAGGAACATCAACCTTGAATTCCTGCGTTCCTCCAGACCTCCTTAATCAATCAATCAGAGTGGGAGTTTGGGGAAAAATTACATTTCTCACTTAAACCCCATGTGTTTGTGTGTTTTCCCCTCATTATTACACAAAGCAACCGTCACAAACACCAAAAACGACCCAAAATAATTTTCAAAAGATCATATAAAATGTTTAAAGCTGAATGTTATAAAGAGGAGGTGAAGAACATAAGCTGGGAGGAAATTTTAAAAGAATGTAACCCAAACGAAGCTCTGAAGATTTTCTGTTGCCGGTAGCTGACAGCCACGTCCCCCTCAGGAACTTTACCGTCAGAAACAACCGTACGCCTCTGTTAGATCACGAAACCAAAGAGCAAATGAAAACAGCAATAGTAACGGGATACGAGTCTGACTGGACAATATATCGTAGAAACTGTGTTACCAAGTTAAGTAGAATAAAGAGATTATGAGAAAAAGATTATGGATATTAAAAATGATAGTAAAAATGGATGGAAAACGCTGAATGAACTAACGGGCAAAAATTCTCCTCAAATGCTATTTTTAGAGGTGGATGGCAACTTCCTCACTCGACCATCAGACAGACATTGTTAACCATCTTAATAAATATTTCATAAATAAAAGTTAATAATTTAAAGAATATGCCCCCTATTGACAGTATTAATATATCTAACCTATTGATAAAAAAAATTATGAAGGACTTTTAAACTTGATAACGTATGTATACAGACAGTAGAAAATATAATAACCTGTAAAAATAAGCCACCAGGCATTGACAACCTTTATGATAAGATTTTAAAATTGGTCGCAGAGGAAATTGCACCTCCCATCTGTCACATCATAAACATGTGCTTTGCCAGCTGTCTGTGCCCACTACGATGGAAGCGAGCCAAGATATTTCCACAACCAAACAGTCGTCCAATTAGCCTTTTACCTGTACCAAGTAAAATAACGGAATGTGTAATATTTGAGCAAATTACAAACTACCCGTCCTCGAATAATTTAATAACAGATTTTCAACACGTATATCATAAGGGTCACTCCACAACATCAGCTCTAATTCAAATGACAGACGACTGGCGAAGGGAAACGGATAAAGAAACGAGTTGGTACCGTTATGCTGGATTTCTCTGCAGCATTTGACCTAATAACTTATTGTTGGAAAAACTAGAACGTTATGGGTTTGAGACGTCCTCTTTATCCTTTTTAAAAAGAGTTATTTAACTGATAGGACACAAATAGTTCTCTTTAATGGTTGTGGTTCTGATGAGAGGGCGAGGTCATGTGGAGTACCCCAGGGGAGGTGTTTGGGACCGTTATTGTACACCATTTTCACTAATGATTTAACACTTGTTCTGAAAAACGTAAACACAGGAATGTATGCTGATGACTCAACCATATAAACCTCTGCACTCACTACAGGTGAACTCAACGCAGTTATGAAAGAAGAGTTAAAAGCAGTTGTGAACTGGGTAAACAACAACAACAACAACAACAACAAACTTGTTCTGAATGGATCCAAAAGCAGCTGTATGGTAACTGGTTCACACCACAAAATTAGTAGAAACCCTCAGTTAAATCTGAAAATTAAAGGCGTGTGTATCAACCAAGTGCAGGAGACCAAGCTGCTGGGAGTCACAGATGACAAACTTTCTTGGAAAACACGTATAAATAAAATTGTTAATAAAATGAGGAGTGGCATTTCTGTTATTAGAAGGTGCAAGGCATGTCTGTCTCCAAAATCAACTAAACGGGTAATAGAAGCTTTAATTTTGTCAAATCTTGACGACTGTCCAGTGGTCTGGACAAACGCCGCAGCAGACATGGTTAATCAACTTCAAACAGTGCAAAACAGAGCAGCACGCATCGTCCTCGGTTGTGATTTCAGAACAAATGTATTTAAAATGCATAAAAATCTCAGCTGGTTAATGGTGAGACAGACTGTTTTACTCGTTATTAATATTTGTAAGAAATGTATCCACATCCAAAATCCCACAAGTTCTACACAGGAAACTATATTATAGTTCAGACAATCACAACTACACTACGAGACGTGCGGCAAGAGGAAACTTTTCACTGCCAAAAATAAAAACGAACTACAGTCAAAGAACGGTGATGTACAGAGCCATGTACGCATGGAACTTACTCCCCAAACACTTTGGGCAAATTATTAAGAAAAAAGATCTAAATGGATACGTATAAAACTTATTTGAATTATTAAATAAATATAGAACACTAAAAATATAGAATAAAATCATACAGCAAGGAATAACAACTAGTAAGTAATAAATAGAGAATACTCTGATGCTAGTTGTAGAATGTCTGGATATGCATCGTATTGAATATTATCAGTAATCAAAAGTATATTTTGTGGTATAATTGTTAGTTTCATTTCTTTTTCTATTATGGTACCTTTACTGGTCTGTTGTAACGTGCTGTATACTGTGTGTCGGACCCCGGGAAGAATAGCTGCAGTTTTGCTGCAGCTAATGAGGATCCTAATAAAACAAAAACAAACAAACAAACAAACAAACAAACAAACCTACCTCACTAATGCAGTTTGAAAAAAAAAATCACTCGTTTGGTTTCTACATAACTCATTCGGCTCCTCAGACACCGTACAGGAGACTCTCAGGGTCAAAACTCCGTCAATTCTTATTCTCATCATCAGGTGATCACATCTCACCCCCTTTAACTTCGTCCATCTCCCACGTCCCCCTGATGAGATCCGACCGCCTCTCTGACCTCACGGCCTGGACACTGATCCATCACCTGAACCTCTGGTTTGGTGCATCAATCATCATACCGTCAACTTTCTCGCACAGGTCCAAATTAAACGTGAGGAGAACCGAGCCTCAAAAGGGCAATTTGGCCAAAATAAACATTAAGGAGAAACAAAGACTCGCCATCTTTAATGCTAAAAGAATTTAAGCATTTATTAAATTCACAAAAACTTTCTACAACGGTCTGAAAAATCCAGCTTTCGGCTTCTTTCACGAAGCTCTCAGAGAAACAGAACATCATCTTCTGCTCAGGTCAATGATGTCTATACACACACACGTTTATTTAATCCCAACTCTGTGTGTGTGTGTGTGTGTGTGTGTGTGTATACAGTATAAGAGAGCTGAGCATGTGCCAGTATTCAGTTCCCCCATCAGTGTTTTTTCTCAGAGAAGGAAATGTGGCGTCTAAAATAAGGGCTCGTTCAGTTAGACTTGAATATTCCTCCCTACTTAGGAAGCCTATTGCTAATCGAAACAAAGGGGTGACAGTGTAGTGGATTATTGCGATACACTGAATAACTGATTATTGGCACATTTACTTTTACACAAAAAGGAACAACAACAACAACACCACCAGAGAAAATATTACAACTCTGAAATGGAAGAACAATAAAGTAGTGAAATGAACTCTTGGGAAAAAAAATCAAACATTTAAAGGAAAAAATAATGAAATGTCCAACTTTATCCTAAAAACCTCACAACCGTGTTTGGAGTCTTTAGTTTTGCACTGAAGTTATGAGGTTAATCTCTCACTCACACACACACACACACACACACACACACACTGGAGCTGAAATTTTTAGTACTTTTTGCCCCCTTTCGCTTTGACTCCGCCTCCATCTAAGCCCCACCTCCTAAAACTTTAAAGCAGAGTAGATAATGGAGATGAATGAAACTGTGTACAACACGTATAATAAAGATCTGGGTGTTTATTTACATCCTTCCAGCAGGTCAGTGCCATTCTACACGCAGAACGTTTTTACTGGAACAGTTTGCGTTCTCCCAAAAGTTACGTTTTAGTCTCCGTGCTGCGATTTGAAAGTGCTTCGGATAATATCGTGTTAAATATTGCAATATATCGTATTATTGATTATCAGGGATGAGTGAAAGCTATTTTTAAGTTGAGTACATTTCCATGGCAACCACTTCACTTGGCAAGACTTGATCGAGGTTATATACGATCTAACGTGAAAAAACAGACGTCAACAATTCTAATAATAAAAACATTAAGAGCACAAGTGTGTTGGTTTGAACAGCAGAACATTACATACAAACTCAACGAACAGCCTGAAGAGCGACAGAACCCCAACCCCGAAACAACGTCAAAGTGCAAGAAGAGCAGCGGAAGAGTGCGCAAGAGTCTCATCCTGACATTTATAACGCGCCCTCGTCCACTTCCACAGAGTTCAACCATCAAAAAAAGCAGGAGATTTAAAAAGCTTTCGGTTTTTGGAAATTGTGAAGAAAAAACACTGAAGATAAAACCCTTAGAGACCGAAGAGCTGAAGAACCGGAGAAGTTCTCCAACAACACTTTCATTAAAGAACATCTCTTCACATCAGCAAGCGATTATTTATTCATACGTTTGCGACATGGAACTTTAACGACTTACATTTTTCCTGTTTTAGGCAAATTACCTATTTATTATGAATTATAAATCGGCACAACGGTTTAAACTTCGCCAGTGTAAACAAACACACAGGCAGTTATCCAACAAACGTAAACTGAACAAAATAATGGCACGTTCCTTAAAGCCTCAGCTTACTTAAAACACGACAAATTTTTAAAACGACACCTGGGAGTGTTCTGTGAGGAAATTAAACCACCTTCACGACATCATTAACGTTAAGCGTTTCCGCTTTCTGGTCCCGTGTTCTCCGTTACGTATGAATCCTCCAATCCAGCAGGTGGCGCTGTTAAAATTCCACAACCACAGGAAGAAAGTTAGTGAAAAGTGTAAACTTGTTTGCAGGTTTATTTGTATTCGCAGCTGCGATGTTCAGGACACAGAGACCGAAACCTCAAAATCCCGACACGATGTTTGTTTGTTTTTTTTCTCCAATCACGGCGTTCAGTCGCTGAGGGCTTGGAATTGTGGAAGTGGATGATAAGGGTGCGTTAAAAACACAATAGCGGAAGAGTTTCCATACTAAACGCTCGCTCAGCAGTGCTTTTAAGCTTCTGATATAATAAATAAGTGAATTCTCATCATTTCTATTTGCACGAATGTGGATTATGGCTTTGGCGTGTGATGCGAGGTTAAACCCGTGTCTCTCCGTGCAGCAGATTTGCTTTATAGCGTACAGATGAGTTTATAAACCCATTGAGGGAATCGACACAAAAACACTTTGCATAGATAAATCACTTCAGCGTTAATGTTCCAGCAGCGTTGTGCTATAAAACAGCAGGTTAAATCATCGCAGCGCGTCGTGTTCCAGCAATCGCTTTGGTATTAGTGTGGATTAAACATCACGGAGCCACACATTCATCACAAACAGCATTTCAGATTTACACACAAGAGTTCGTAAACATCTATACACGCGTGTGTGTTTTTAATAATTCATTCATTTAATCCTACTGTGTAATGTGAATCACCTGAACTCTGTGTGTGTGTGTGTGTGTGTGTGTGTGTGTGTGTGTGTGTGTGGTTTTTTTTCCTCCCGATGGTGGGCTGAACGTGTGAACAGACCTTCATGTGGTTCTGGTGTGAAAGTAACAGTTTCTCATAATTTCTGTAATAAAGGACGAGGAACAGCAGCGTGTCGTGGGCGTGGCACCGCAGCGGATCAGACAGAGTGGAGATCAGACTGACTGGAGAGAGCAGAGACAGAGGAACAGCTCAATAACAAGCAGCAGCATTAATTATCTTTATTCTCATTAATAATTAGTTCTAGAGTCATTTGTGTGAGAGAGCAAGTGTGTGTGTGTGTGTGCGCGCGCGCGCGCGTCCATATTCACTGAGGAAACTAACTCAAGTATTGGATTGTTCAGAGTCAATAAGGTGCTATAACGGTATGTTATGAGTTCTTATGACACTGACGTGTGATTGGTCCAGAACCAGCCAGCGCTCGGTGATCGTCTGCACGTCCTGACCACTCAGCGGCTCTCTGAGACGAACCCTGACCTCTACACGACCTCCCGTGGGCTTTCGGCCATCCATCACCTAAAACACACACACACAATCAGGACTGCAGTAATCTCGTGAGTCAGTGAATCAGTATGCGAGCCAGTCACTGATTCAGTGAATCAGTGAGTCACTTAGTGAGTCAGTCAGCGAGTCTGTTAATGAATCCGTTAGTGAGTCTGTTAATGAATCCGTTAGTGAGTCAGTCAGTTGATAGGTTTCTGTGAGAGAATGAATCAGTGAGTACTCGTGAGTGAATCAGTAAATCAGTCAGTGCTCACCTCCACTATCTCACGCACTTCACTCTCAGTCTCCAGTTTATCCAGTTTAATATGAGCTGTTCCTACAGGTTTATCACTCCTCAGGAAACCACTGGAACACACACCAAATTTTAGGAGTGTACTAGTTTACAAAAGGCATGCAGATTTCAGATTTGTTATTAAAATGATGTACATGTATTGTATAAAGTGTGCGTGTTGTCCAGCTGAAGTCTTGGAGCCTCACCCTTTATGAAACACTTCCAGTTTGAGGCCCTTGGACTGGATCAGTCTCCTGAAGCCGCGGTGGTTGCGGTTGATGTTTAAGGTGAAGCTCTGGTTGTACTCTACAACGCCAAAAACGACAAGCGGCTTTAAATAACGCACATTAAAAGCCAACGGGTCACAGTATTTAACTAATCCAACCACATCGAGTGCCAGGCTTCATAATTAAACTGCAGAAAAGTTCAGAACCAGTTTACAAATCAGCAGGAAGGGAATCTGTTCAAACCCCACCTTGGGCTAGATCTGATCTCATCATGGTGATGTTTAGCTTTCTGTATAAAACGATGAAATTGGTGACACTCACCAGGACTGCTGGTGTTTTTAATCACTGCGGTTTTGTGTCTCTGCGGCTGATCCTGGAACAGACCAAACCTTTTACATCATCATGACCACCATCACCACAGCAGGTGGCTTAAAAGCCATTTATAAAATCAATTAAATTTATTTTCAAGTTCATTAAATTCATGTGACTGGAGATTTATCTGTAGAAAAGTAATGCAGGTCTACAAATTAAAAATATAAAATAAAAGTATTTTGTGACTAAACTGAGCCATTTAATCAGCAGTGTTGATATTTTTGGGACAGGACTTTAGGAGAGCTCATCACTCCAGTCTAAAGTGAATTTCCTGCTGTGTGTCGGAGATGCTCACCGAGCTCGGGTAGGGAAACTCAAACCTTACGTACGCGTCCAGGTCATTCGATGCCACGCCTTATGGACACACATGAACAAAAATAAGAATTAAAAAAAAAAAGGTACATTACAGTCTTCTTTTGGAGAAAGAAAACTTTAAAATCACACTGAAGGAGACGAGGAGTTGTTTATTTATTGCACGTTTTACTACCAGACAATTTATTCCTTTAATTTTGATCAGTTTGAGGTCGTAAACACACAGAGATCAGACGCACCGTGAGGAGCAGGAAGATTCATTCCTTTTATGATCATCACCACCATATCAGTGCTGCTGAGCTCCGGAAATATCCTTCAACACACACACACACACACAGAGAGAGAGAGAAAAAAAAATTCAGACTCTTTTACACCACGGCTGAGCAGAGTGTTACTGGAAACCCCATCTCTCCTCCACAATCATGCAGCATAAAGCACCAAGAGATTTTCAATTACATTTCCCAGAATGCACTGCAGCCAGGAAGCATGTGATTATTGTCTTATGGAATATCTGAAATTTACTCTAGAAACATTCATCTCATCTCATTATCTGTAGCCGCTTTATCCTGTTCTACAGGGTCGCAGGCGAGCTGGATCCTATCCCAGC
>JAODOC010000016.1:42173251-42185422 GCA_027575955.1 Nemapteryx nenga | reverse complement strand
ATCTGACTAAAAAGGGGGCACCAGATCCGGTCCAGTGGACGGAGCAATGCCAGCGGGCTTTTTCTGAGGTAAAGGCTTCACTGTGTGGGGGGCCACTGTTACCTTCCCTGACTCCGGCCTCCGGTCACAGACCGCCGCTTGACCACGCCCCCACTGCCACAATTATATAAATTTATCAAATTAAGCACAATGTTTGGAGGCCTGGGACAACATTTTAAAGATTTATTATTAAAAATATTTTTTATTTTTAATAATAGTGGTAACTATATTTATTGAGATAAATGATGTAAGCAGGAACAGAAACGTATTAATATCTTAATGTCAGATTTTAACAAGTGTGAAAGCTGCGAGATGATCTCTGACGGTTCGTAAAAACTCCTGAATTTCTCAGATTTGTCCAGCAGAGGGAGCGAGAGAACAGGGCAGGGATTTGGGATTGGAACAGACCCGGCGCTGTGGAATGTTACAGTGTGCACTCCGAAATTAACTCTAGAGTGTAATATGAATCTAAAAATAGAACACTAACCAGCTGCACACTCTCTCTCTCTCTGGGAAGCTGAGAAGCTTCATAACAATTTCAAAAACGTATCAGAGTTGAAGTTGTGCAGATATTTAAAAAGTGCACAAAATAATAGAAATGACAAAACTGAAGATAACAGCTCTAAATGTTTTTACTGCATGACTGAACGGAAAGGTGAAAACCTTTTACAGAGCTTTTTTTTTTTTTTTTTTTTCCCCCACCCCAGTCGCTCCGTGACTGTGTGTGTTTGGCTGGCGCACTTTGATGATATCATTCTTCTGAACTTACATCTCCTTGTCAGAATATAGCAGAAGAGCAACACAAATCCTCTCTTTATTCACAGTTTGGGAGAATTCAGGACGGGAGAGGACCGTATAAGGTCAAATTCTCCAAAAAAAAAAAAAAAGCACAAAAGTGTGTGTGCACGCGCGTGTGTCCACTTGGCTGGATGATCTATAGGTCTCATACGTGTTTTCTAGTGAATAATTCCAGACTGATGAGCATCACTCGCCGCTCCACTGAGATTAAAGTCTTGGTTGGGGGGAAAAAAAAGTAACAAATTTATATCTACGCTTTATTTTTTTCCCCACTTCTCCAACCAAGATGCGAAGATCACACCTCGTCCCAAACGCTTCCCATAAATACAGAAGGAACTCCACATGAATGAGTTTATCTTCCTGAAGCGAGCGATTAGCGCCCGTTAGTGCACTGTTTAAAGGTTCTGACTACAAAGTTGAATTCTGGGTAAAATTTTCTATTTCTGTTGCTGTTGGAGTTTTGAGATGTTTCGCTGGTGCACACACACACCGTGTATCCTGTGTGTCAATGTGTCGCCGAGATAAAAAGCGTCCCACATTTTACAATTCCGGAGATCACCGAAACAAGTGAGCAACAATATCACATGACCACTGTGGGGCGTGTTCGAGCTACTTTTAACCAAAACAAGTCGGCGTGGGCGAACATGGCGGACTTGGTTCTCCCTCCAGTGGAAAAGGAAAGGAAAGCCTGCCTAGTGAGTGCAACTGCAAGATAGAGCAAGGTTAGACGACGTGTCATTTTTCAGGACAGATAACTAAATCGTTCTAGCTAGCGCTTAGCTATCTCAGCCTTAGAACCCATGGGCTCGACTCCACAGTAGCGAGTATGGAGTTACGCACCTAATGTTTTGATCTGACAGAGAAAGAAACGAGAACACAAAAGCAGGAACAGAGAAAAGATATAAATATTCATCTTTCTTATGTTTCACGGATCTATTCGCGAACGTCAACCACAAATTACATCCCTGAGACTCAAAACACTCTGAGGTCGATGTAGAGTCACAATGTTTTCTTGGTGGCGTCGCCATCTTGGTGTGATGCAGTTCCATAGTTATGCTAATTAGTTAAAGCTCCTCCCTCACGTTCGGCTGTTTCTGTCAGGTTGTACTGTTTACCTCAAGAGGGACGAAAACGATCCCAAAACAGAGAAAAGCGACTCTCAGGGCATCAAAACGATCACATCTCATTCGTCTGCATGATATTGTTCTTGTGAGACAGAGGGGAAATGCCATGCATGATAAAAAAAAAAAAAGGTAAGGTTTCAGATGACTTTACAGTCAGCAGCTTTAACTGCTGATTAAAATGAGACAGAAATGTCCTCGGTTTTTAAATGTAAATTTATCCGTGTTTATCACCGTGATTTGCACTGAAGTGTGCAGCCCAGACCTCATTTTCTGATTTAATATGATGAACCAAAGAGGCGGAATTTAATCGATTTATTTGACCGTCTCTCATACGGTATGCCGCTTTAGTTTCTTTACAAGTTAAAAATTTAACACTTCTTGTTGTTGAGGATGACTATTTATTTATTTATGTATTTATGTTTTACTGCCAATTAAGTAAGAAAAACATTCAATCCATCAGATCTTCGTATTTAAGCACTTGGGGCTGATGTGACGAAGAGGAGTTACTGTTACCACTCGGAGGTTGATTATTTTCCTGAAACAGCACAGCCCTCTGTGTTTTATTCCTCTTACACCACAGCAATTTATCAAAACAAACCTGACACGCCTTATTTTTTATGTTTATAGTTACATTCAGCTATAAACACTCGTTCCCTCCCTTGTCCGTCCGTTCTTCCCCCTCTCTGTCTTGAAGTTAAAAAGACAAAAACAAACCCTGAAGCTTATTTATTTATTTATTTATTTATTTGTTACTGAGAAACCACAAAGTGTAACTTCCTCAATCCAAAGCTCTGATGCTGGAGACTCCTTCCGTCAATTAAATGAGCACTTAATTGATTTATAAAACAATGATTAAGCAGGTGGTGGTTTTTTTTTTTTTTTAAGTGGATCATCTGCTATCATAAGTCATCGTGAACGAGCTGTTACTATAGCAACGATAATGTATGAGAACAAGTACAGACATCACAAACTACTTATTAACTGAACGTGAGGTCTTTACGGTAAAATATCAGACTGAGGTCTTGACAGTACGGCTCGGTCCGTACAAAAAGCCCTCGGTGTGTGATTTTCCCGTAAAGGTCGAGCAAGCGAGGTCAGTAAGGAGTTTATTATCCAGCTTCTTTTATTTCTAAGATTAAAATAGACGGTCATTATAACGAGGCGTGACGCTGTTTTCAGTCACGTCTTATTTGTTACGTAGTTTCAGAACTGAATTTCTGTTAGCGGTTTCTGAACGCTCTTCCTCGCTCATTTCTTGAATAACTCGGTGACTCTTGTTTTGTCCATTTTTGATTTCTAATTCATCTTTTTTTTGTTTTATTTGTTTTTTGCAACATTGAAAACCAGCACCTTGGAGAGAAAGTCCGTAACCACCCACAGGCATTATAGGAAAATTCTGCCCGACGAGGAACCAATCAGAGCGCGCGGTTTTACCAGAAGTAGCTCCTGCCATATAATAAAGAAAATTAATCAACAGCTTCTCTTCTGACCAATCACAATCCAGGATCCAGCAGCACTGCAGGTCGACACGTGTCCATACGCCATACTTTACACTATTAAGTGTCTTTTGAGCGACCTGCGATTTTTGTAAAGGATGTGAAAGTCTTCCTCTTGAAGCAACACCTAAACATTTTGTAATTTAAGGCGTGTTTATTTTATCTCGCATAAACAGAAGATGATCAGTTTAGTGGCTCTACTTAAAACTTCACCAAACAAAGTATATTTAACTCGTGTGTGGGTTTTTTTTTTTTTTTTTTTAATTGGTCTGAAAAATCCACTGTTTCTAATCTTCGGAAAGTTGAAGTGTAAATAACTGACAGTAATGTAAATAAGTGTTGGATGCTGATGGACAAATAAAACCCTCGCATGTGGATCCGGGTTTCAGGAAACCCTCGGCACCGCGCTGTCGTGCACGCCTCAGTTTTGGTTGATGGATGTTGCTTTTTCACACCTGTCAGCAGTTTGGTTCGTGTTTTTGTTGACCGTCTTTATCATCCTGAACTTCTGTGCAAGAGGAAAAAAAATAGTTTTTGGGGGAAAAAAATGCAGCCGGATTAATTATAAACAGCACTATTCAACAGCTGTTCTCAGTTTATTTTGGAAAATTACACAGACCTGGGACGGGTTTTCTTTGAACCTAACTCCTGTTATGCAAGCCCTTTTGCTCAAATTGTAAAGATGAATCGCAGCGAGTGGCTTTGAAAGGGTAAGTGGGAAGGAAGCGCAACCCTTTTTGTGATGATGAATAACAAAAGAGAGGGCAAGAACACAGCAGCGTGTTTGGCATGAGCACCGAGGCTGTGCGTCTGAAAGATTTCAGCGTGTCGACGGCGGGTCATCATCGCGCTCAGACATGTCACTTTCATCTTCTCTGTATTTATTTATCAAACGCAGAGCTCGTCGAGGAGATCGCGCCATCATCTGTTGGTCATTTGCTTCGTCAACCAGGACCTGTTTGGGTTCATGTTATTCATTTATGTCATATTTGACATCATAGATTATTATTATTATTATTAATTTTTTATTGTTAACCATAAAGCTGGTTCAGTCAGTGATCCGATCCCGACCTTCTGAGCATCTGGATCATCTCCAGCGAACAACTGTAGCCTCACAAAACATCATCTCAACATTACAACTCAAGAACATTTGATTTGGACAACAGTCCGGTCCATAAATGTTCTGAGAATGTTTACGAAGTTTTTATAACCGATGTTGACTGAGCGTTCTCTGTTAGCTGGATCCAAACCCGAGACATGTCTGGTTCTCTGCTCTGATGTTCTTGCTGAGGCTGGGCTCTGCGCTGGTTCCTCAGCTTCCTGTTGTTGCTCAGATCCACGTGGTTATCCTGAACGCCCGGTACCAGGCTGGATGTACCTGTGATCGCTTGCCTGCCTCAGCAGCTCTCTGTGGCTTTGCAGCATTAACCTTCTGAAGATCTCTGACTTTGCAAAACGTATTTATTTTAAGCACGAACAGGGACGGCTACAGCAACCGAGAAACAACTATTTTGCTCGCACCTTTGCTGTAGTCCAGCGTGTTGGGTTGCAAGATAAAATTCAAACTCAAGCGCAATTCATCATTCCTCCACTAGAGGGCGTACAGCGATCTCACAAGTAGCTTCCAGGAACAATTCCACAAGCAGGAACGCTACAATTTTAAAACACAATAGTCACAAACGTCACCTCAGATCAGCGATCACTGCGAACAGAGTTCTGGAAGTACAGAGCACCGCCTCCAATGATTACATTTCAGTGTAGCACGGTGAAACGCAACGCAGCGTGTTGGATCGCTCTTAACTTTAGAATGAATACAACACGTTTAATTCCGAAGTGAAACTTTAAAGTTTACGTGATACAAGAATGATTTGATTATTATTTTTTTTTTTTTAAACCCACACCCCTGCTGTAGGCAGTTCTTCAGCTTCGCTAAAATATCAACTTGTCGTATTTGTCAGAACGTTTATTTATTTATTTTTGGTTATAAAATTATAATTCACACAGGATGACTATTTTGATTCATACAGCATTCAAGAAATTCCCCTATTTGATGATGGCACTGAATCCGCTGCGCTACAGTATGCTACACTTCAATTCGGTTTAGTCGCCTTCAGTCGATACGTTAATCCTCCTGTTATTTCTGAAATATTTTAAGTGTCCGTTATAGAGAAATCTCCCTGTGAGCCTTTTAAATGATTAGCATGTCAGTTTCAGAAAAGTTCTTTATGTATCAGTTGTTGTTTTTTTTAAATGTATAATTGTTGCGTTTGATTTCATTTCAATTGTTAAATTGTAACCCGAAACATCGATCCTGACTGTTATATTGTTACACATATAATAAATATTATAATTACATAATTAGTGAAAGTCGTTAAAGGTACCCTTAACGATACGAGAATAAAAACTCTTTGTGAATTTTCAAATGCTGCTTCGGTTTCCGGGACAACGTGACGTTAGCGGTGTAGATGGCTGTATCTCCGGTTTCTGTGGCGTCCCTGCAGTCGTCGCTACTTAAACTTCCTGCACTGAGCACCGCTCCGTCTTCTGGAGTGTCTTTTTAAGTGTATTTTTTTGTTTTTTGTAAAATTCTTTGTGCTCGTCTTTGTTGCCTTCTGCCTGATGCCTGATGAGCACTGTGGTTTTCGTTCACTGTGTCACTCTGCTGATTTTTGACCCCTTTTGTTTCCCAGATGTAGATGTGGAGTCGTCTGTTTCTCTAAAGGTCACTAAACCTAAAGTGACTGCAGGTAGAAACACCTCAACCTCTGGGCTCATGGGGCTGATGATGGGGCTGATGATGGTGGGGTGGGGGTTCTTTTGGTTTTGTGTTTTTGGTGGTGGTGGTTTCATCTAACATGTCCTAACACATCCTGATTCCATTCTGTCTTTTCAAATTTGATTAATCCTAATTCAGTGTATGACTAATACAGGGCCAAAAGGACCAGAACGGTATGGAGCCACTAATGATTTCATCAGAGCTTCTTTTCACGCGATTGGTATGACTCAGGGTGATCAAGTTCTATATTACCCATAATGCTCTGCTCCAGGAACTGGCAGCTGGGTCTAACTGATGGTTTTGTCTTTCAGAGCCGGAAACGGTGGACATCGTCTCCGAGGGACAGGTAGTCGACTCAGGTACAGGCTAATTTGCCTCACCCTGGTCCAAAACTAGGCATGTGCTGAAACGCAAAAAAAAAAATTGTGAAACAATTGTTTTTATTGAACTTTGCAGTAATTGTGTATTGTATATCAAATTTCAGCAAAAAAAATTGGGGGGCAGAATTTGATTGTGTTTGCAGTTGGACTGTTTGTTTGTTTGTTTGTTTGTTTGTTTGTTTGTTTGTTTACTCATGTAGTTGGCATAAGTAGCCTAGCTAGCTGTGTAGTTAGGTGCGCAGGTTGTGTTCGTTAGGTCGGTAAAATTAACCGCGGGAATAATTTTATGGAGTTTTATAAATATGATTATGAAAAACCCGCTAATATGATCTAACAAAGCATCCTGATTATGGTGTGTAACTGAGTCTTGTTTTATTTTATTAAATTTATATCATGTTTTCTCGTCTGTATCATGCTACTAAGAATTCATGGCAGGGGGATTTATTTATTTATTTATTTATTTATATTTTAAGCTAGCATTCTAATTACATTAGGTTACAATTGTAGGGTTGTTGCTATGGTTACAGTTTGGTGGGTGTTGATGTGCTATTTTTGTCAAAATCAAAACTTAGAAATCGTATCATTCTGTGTAAATCAGTGTTTGAGTATACCATTCGTTCTACTCGTTGTCATGGTTACATTCGATATTAATGATGCTGTAGCAAGCGTGCCAATCCAGAAACGGACGTGAACAAGTTGCGAGTGAATCTGGAGCCGTGACGTATCGTGGTTAGCTTGCGTTTATAAACGTTTTCCTCTGATAGTTTGTATATTATGAGATGGCTCCAAGATGATCACGCGCCAAATTTGTCCAAAATTAGGACGCGCATGAGCCGGCTGTCCCTGTGCTGCTTGGTGAAACGGACACAGGATTCAGCGTGTGCTCAGTATCGCGATATGTTGTATAACAGATTATCGGCACATGCCTAGTCCAAGCTCAGGATGTTGGGTTTCCTGTTTCTGCAGATGATAATGTGCTCAGATAAACATGACTGTTTATTTGTGTGCCATTAATACACTTCATTTACACAACATTTCAGCCTCTTCACCTGATCTGAACCTTTAAATCGACCGTCAGTTCCCTGCCAGAACCGGTGCACGCCGTTCACTCACTTCCACGAATGAAACCTGAAGTTGTTTTCCTGGATGTTGTTGCTTAATGTTTGTCTACTGATTCCAGAAGCCCACAGGGCCACGGCGCTTGTCTCGCCACAGCGCTCTTCTCTTTCCAAGAGTTTCCCAAACCACTTAAGAGCTGAAAAAACCCTTCCAGTAACAAGACGTAATGTTTCAGACAGGTAGCCGTAGCCACCAAATTAGAAATGTAGGATCAACTTAATATATAACTTGCATTAACTCTCTGACTGGCTACTTGTCTTTAAGACAAGACTCTAGCCTTCAAGAACACCGGTTAACATGCTAATTTTCATGCTAACTCATCATAATGGCCGATAAACGATCTGGTCATTTTATTTTAACACTCCATCAGCATTGGCCTTGCCAGCTTTAACAACATTCGCCTTTCCAGTTACTTAAGAAACATCAGTTAAGTGTGTTTAGTGTAGGTTTGCTCATGCTAGCTGGTGGTTAGCGTGAATTGAAAGAATATTCACGTAGACACAACGCAAAACTGAACTGTTCAAACTTCCATTTTAATCTTTGCTGTGTTCCAGTGGAATTAGATTTTATTATAAGTGATCTTTATATCCAAATATAATTAGATGTATGCGGAGTCGTAGCTACGTAAGGTTTTGGTTACCGAAAATATTAATTTCTGCTTAAAGCGTGAAATAAAATTCAGGTTGTGCCTGAGTGAAGGTGATGCCAAAATCAACACACTAGTAAATGTAATAACTAAAGGAAAATTGTTTGGTCAAATTTATGACAATTTTTTTTGTCTGACTTAGTAAATCAGACACGTTTTTGTCATTTGAAGGTTTGCACTAAAGTTACGAAGCTAAGCCAAAAATTTGGAACGTTACGAAAACTACCATCTTGTACAGACACACCCAGACAACACCTTTTACGTCTTAACGATTTGCGTCTCAAAGATGTCCGTTACGTCGTTCGCTCATCAGGAAGACGTCAGGCGATCATTTTATTTTTTGGGTTTTTTTTTTTTTTTTTTAACATCTGCGATTTTCAGCCATTCTTGAGTATCACGTCTGATTCATACCCATCAGTGTTGTATGATGGCTAGCGCCCCCTAATGGTGGTGATTTTTTTCTCGCACTCGCTGTGTTCCCTTCACGTAACTTCTCCTCTTGTGATTAACTGACATGATCTACTTTCTGAGGCATTGTTCAGTTGTAGAGCAAATGAATGGCTCCAGTTGCAAACAGAATTACGTATTCAAACATGTCTAAAGCTGTAAAAGCTGTTCAGTGACTCAAAATGATGTTACGTGGACGTTGGCTTCTGAATTAACAAAATGTTAAGAGTAACGTGAATGTTTTGTAGACATCGTTCGGAGTCACTGTTAATTTTCTTAACTTTTTTTTAAATCGCTTTAGATAAGTCGTAACGTTAACAGTGATTTAAAACGTCATTGTATGGACGTCGTCTTCCAAATTCACAAAATGTTAAAACATCATTTTTGTGCAAATGTTCTGATTCGGTTAGCAGACAAACCTATTGTGAGGTTGTTGAAAGGTAATTTTGCCAGCGTTAGCTAAATTTGTGCTACTTAAACCGGATTCGTCTCTTACTTTTGGTATAATTTGATAGTTTTATATCGTTTTGCGTTGATGCTTATGTCTCGCCTCTTTTGCTATGGTTTAAAAGTGAAATTTTTGCCAAAACGCAAATCGTAAAAAGTTCAGTTTTCAACTCAAGTTTATAAATATTTCCTTTACCTGTAGCTCCACAGTAAAATTTAAAAAGCAAACATTGGACACTTTGCTGATTTCTTTTTCCCCCCTTTCACCAAACTCCTCTTTTACTTTTGTCGTCCCTGTGCTGTAATCTTATAATCTGCAGCTTCTTCTTTCCTGTCTATAGCATCAAGTTCCTGCTACATTTAATCTCCAGCTTCTTTACTTTTCCTTTGCAGAGAAATTTTCATTGTGGAAAACTAACACTGCATCTTTCACTAGTTTTCTCCCCCTTTCCCCCTGAAATTAGTGACAATGAGACGCTTTGCAATTCACGCAGTCTAATAATTTAAGCTTTAGCTCGTTTAGTTTTTAGCTTGTATTTGTTTGCATGTCTGTAAATCAGATTTATTACCTGCTGTTGAAGTCATTTGTAATCATTTTCCTTCATTTTATTTTATAGCACCACTGAGTTTCAGTTGAATTATGTACATGCTAATTCGCTAATCTTCCATCTTATTTTGATGAGAAAAAAAGCACCTTTCTTTCTTTCTTTCTTTCTTTCTTTCTTTCTTTCTTTCTTTCTTTCTTTCTTTCTTTAACTGCCTTGCACGTGGAGCTTGGTGAGCACGTTTGATGGTGAGGAATATGCTGGCTGGCGAAAACTAACCCTGCTTCTTTCACCTGCGACTGCAGCTTCATGACCTTGTCACAGCAGAGGTTTTCTCTTCACTAGCTCCGACTACAACAGCAACAGTGTTAATCGCATGGACGATGGCAAGGTGTTTCAGCGTGTGCCCTCGTTCAGCCTGCCATGAACTCGCCCTCATTAGTGTGTTTTCTCTCTCTGCAGCATTCGATAACCAGGGCTTTCTTCTGACACTGGACGGAAAGCTGTAAGTCAATTTTATGTATTTTTAACTCGTATGTCACTGCATTTTGTGAATCATCAACTGGGGGAAAAATCAGGACAACTTGGTTCTTAGCCAGGATCCATCATTTTAGAAAATAATAATAAACAAAAATCACTAGCTAGCTTCCTGAATAAGTGGAAGCTCCAGTTTCCCACCCAAACTGGCACAGTAACCAATGGGGCCCCAGTTCCTGATTCCAGTCTTACTGTAACTATTCAGACTGCAGTTTCAAACCAAAATGATTCTGTAAACAATCAGACCACAGGTTCTGCTCTCCAGTACTACAGGAAACAATCAGCCCATAGGTTCTGCTCTCCAATACTACAATAACCAGTCAGACCACAGGTTCTGCTCTCCAATACTACAGGAAACAGTCAGACCACAGGTTCTGCTCTCCAATACTACAGGAAACGGTCAGACCACAGGTTCTGCTCTCCAATACTACAGGAAACGATCAGACCACAGGTTCTGCTCTCCAGTACTACAGGAAACAATCAGACCACAGGTTCTGCTTCCCAAGCCAACAGTTAACCAATCAAACCACAGGTTCTGGTCTCCAGATTTCAGTCCCTGGCCTGAATATCCACTCTAACTAATCAGACCCCAGTTCCTGTTTCCAGTGCCGTCGTAACCACTCGCAAAGTTTTCGAGGCAAATTATGTCTCCATTTGTGGAAGGATTCTAGCTTTTTGTTTTGGGACATGAATCAATGTACAGTCTATTTGGTGAAGAAAAAGATTGATAGTTCACACCTCCTGATTTTCTTTTGACTCTCCTTGTTTTGCGGCTTTTTGCCTTTAATGTGGCCTGCTCGGGGTTTATGAGCTGTATGGTTGCATCTGAGCAGTCACAGCTAAAGTAGGTTACTTTGGACACATCCCTTTTTTCTTACCTACCTTCACTGCTCAGGTACTGGTTCATCTTCACATCCATATAACTGTTCTCAACTTCTGAGCCAACTGTACTTTAGCATTCCTCAGCATGTTCTTGACTTGGTGGTGGTTTGGACCTTGGTGTATTCTACATCATTGTCCTTTGTGATCCTTCTGTACCTTCCTGATGGAGATGTTGCTCTGGTCAGCGCTGCGCTTCATGGTTGAAGGTTCTCCTCATCCTGATCTGTCGATCAGTTCTGCTCGAACCAATGTCTTCCTGCTTCTTCCCAACATTCCAGTTGATTTGGTCCTGTGTAATGTTCTCTGTTGTCTCTGATTTAATTCATTCAGATTTTCCAGCCTCATGATGGCCTGCTTTACATACACCAAGTCTTCATGTTGAGAGACTCCAGATGTAAATGCCACACATGGAAATGACTTGAGATCTTTTATGTTGTCTCATGCGCATGAATGCAACATTAGTAATAATACACCAAGCAGCCAAGTGTTCGTTTGCTATTGGTCGATTGAAAACAGGATAAGATTCCTCTCATACGGTTATAAACAAGGGTTAAAGTGGAAGGTGGTGGAATGCTCTCGCTCCATACACAACGTGACATTAAACCAATCAGTTGGGATAACGTGGAAGGCAAATTAAATTGGGCATCGTAATAGAAGACCGTTTGCAGCTGAAGTGCATATTTTAATTAGCTCGCTTAGCTAGCGGTTTTTGCACATCTAGCATCAAATGTTCATGAGGTTAGATGATGCTATAGACTAAGCTAGCTAGCTAACCTAATTACTAAACCAACATGCTAGCTATGTTTACATATAAACCAGGGCTTTGAACCAGAATTTTTTTCCTATTGGTTCATTCCAAACAGAAACGGAATTTTAACGTTTCCGGTTTTGGGTTCCACCATTAAATAGACGTTCCCGAACCGGTTAGAACAAAA
>JAODOC010000016.1:42109154-42124767 GCA_027575955.1 Nemapteryx nenga | reverse complement strand
GACTATATTTTCTATTCATTTTACAACTTATGGTGGGAAATAAAAGTGTGACTTTTCATGGAAAACACAACATTGTCTGGGTGACCCCAAACTTTTGAATGGTAGTGTATATTAAAATGCATCTATACAGTGTTTTATGATATTGATGAGGAACCTGGGAGCAGTTTTAAATGCATCTGGTGGTGACTGTTAAACCCTGTATATATCCGTACTCCAGTTTCTACCTTAGACAAGCGATTTGTGCAAGAGTTACAGGTTCAGGTTTAATCTAACCTGGTGGGTTGTTCGTCTTACCAGCCAGACTTCTCGCTTTTGTGAAAGAGTCTGGTACTTTTTGCCACACAACACAGCCAACAAGCGCTTTTAATCGTTTCAAACAAATCTTTTGAATAACTTGAGCTAAGTTTGCACCGTCGCTGAGCATCATCAGCATATTTACTGGAAATCCAGGAAAGACTCTTATAGATCTGTTGTTGGCTCCAAAATTCAAATCCTACTTGTTTCCACAGAACATCCCAACACTTGGTACTGTTGCTATAACAATGGCCCTGCATAACTGTGATGAGGTTGCTGTTGCTGGATTCGGCTACGACATGAACACCCCTCACGCACCTTTGCACTACTATGAGACAGTCAAAATGTCTGCCATCAAAGAGGTATGACTTTTTTTTTTTTTCTTCCCAGCTTTCAGTGATGTGAATAATGAGACACTCTGCGTCAGTTTAATTTCCGTGTAATATTTGAACAGGTGGGTCACACTTGTTTTTGAAGTGCAGACCTTTATCTGACCTCCTCTTGTTTAACTGTGCAATAAATGGAAGAGTGGAGCAACAGTATAATTAGCTGACTACAACCGGATTCTTTTCCTGCCTCATATTTGCTACGGTATTGTTTTTTGTTTTTTGTTTTTTTTCCCCCCAAGCCCAGCCCTGATTAAGACACCCTGTGTTTTTGTACTTGCCATAAAATTTCTTTCCGCCATTTGGCTCGGTTGTATACCGTAGGACTCGAATTTGGTGGTTAATGCACTGACAGTGTTGACTTCCTCCTCCAACACCCATCTGATGTCAAGAATATCACTGAACTGACGTACTAATACTGTACTTACTCGTTTTTAAAATGACAAAAAAAATCTTTTGCCTGTCCAGACTAGCCCGTGTAATTCAATGCCCAGATTGGTCAATAGTTATATTATGCAAGCTCTGAGTCAGATTTGGTCCACAATTGACTTTGTACCATGTCTAACCAAACACTGGGTGAGTAACCTGACAATAACAGAAACCTTCTTTGCATTTTTCGTGACATTTGTTAGGATCCTGTGCTGTTTAAGTACATCTTGTTTATCAAGTGACTCATTGCGAGTGCAGTTACCCCTGGACAGTGTGCAGCCCTCCCTCCCTTCCTTCCTTCGAGCAAAAGAGAAGTCGTTTCTCTATCTATAGACGCATCAGAAAGTCTGATCATTCCAACCCTCTTGGTGTTTTCTCTCCAAGCCATACGATCCTGTGGAGACTTGGACGGCTGCATTGATTTGATTTGATTCCGTTCAAAGATTGAAACCATGCTCTTGGATTTGCTCACGTTGCTGTAGATACAGTACTCTAAATGGGCCCAAGGACCCAGACGAGAGGCTTGACCAACCGATCAGCATGATTCCTTATGAAACCAGGACCTTCCCACACAGCTTCAGGGCCCTGAACAGGACTCTGAGGTTCTGGTTTCAGCTGTGAGTGTCAAAGCCTTGGGCTTCACGGCTGTGGGTTTCCGGAGCTCAGACCCAGCCGAAGATCTCACTTTTTAACAAGAATCATGAACTCCTTTCACTACAGTTGGCTGAAATATTTGGTGGAAGAACATATTGTGGCAGACATGCGAATGTTTGGGTGGTCTGTGGCCCAGTTGGGATTGGTGTGGAGAGGCCTTGACTTGACTTGAGAAGAGCCGGATCTCAATCTTCACCAGGTCCGGGCATGCTCTCTAAAAAATAATTTTAGCTCATTTTGCAATAACCACCCAATCATACAACGGCATATTGGGGCCATCGTAGTAGTTGAAAAAAGAAAAGAAAAAGAAATAGAGTTGGGGAAAGGGGGTTACGTTCAGAGGAAAAAGCACAGAATTTCCAAAATTAAAGTCATAAATTTACAAGAAAAAAACCTGTGTAGTCTCTGAGACTCTAGAGTCATAAATTTGTGAGGAAAAAAAATTAGAAAAATAGCATCATCGCAAAACCGAGGCCACGGCTGAGCCAAGAGTTACAGGACATGCAGTCTTTCCTCCTTGATTGTGTAATATAAAAGAATAAAAGTGTGAAAAGCTTTTCAACTACATTTCCCAGAATGCACTGCAGCCAGGAAGCATATCATTGTCTTAGAGAATTGTTTGTTTGTTTGGGTTTTTTGTTTTGTTTTGTTTTTCCCTTGCAAATTTGTGATTTTATTTTATTTTTTAAACTCCAAGAGTCGGGGGGATATTTATTTATTTATTTTAAACTTATGACTTTAATTTCAAAACCATCTGAGTTTATTTTTTCTCAGAATATTACACCCTCCCTCAGTTCCATATTTTATTTTTTATTTTATTTTATTTTACCTACCGTACCATGGCCCTAAGACACCATCGTACAGTTGCGTCCCATGCCCGTGTGTAAGACAGTTTACGCTGGTGTTGTCATAGTAACTCTTCTCATTGATCATACTGGTTTTCCTGATTTTTTTGTTTGTTTTTTTCCTGCCCCACTGTCGTCCTAGTCATCAAGACATTTCAAAAGCTGCGACTGAATATAAAACACTCTTTCTTCTAAAACGTCTAAACCTTTTACTTCCTGAACGTGGCTTTAAAAACTAGAAAACCCACAGCCTGATCGTGTCAAACCCCCTTTTCACGTGGTGTTCCGTAAGCACTCAGAATCGATGGAAATGTCTGGTTTAAACAGAAAGCGGCGAGGAAGACTCTGATGAGGAAGTACACAGCTAATGGCTAACATGTATTTTCCATTTTGTTGCATTTTGAACATCAAGTTCAAATTAAAACTGTAAAATCAATGATTTAGTTTTACATTTACTCATATCTGCATCATGTCTCGTTTTTCTTTCGCATATGTGATTATTTTGTAAGGAGTTCAGATCCGTTTTGTCTTCGCTATTTTATTGGTATCTTACAGAAGTCATGAGATTTATAATTTAGAGTATTTCTGATGAGCAGCTGTTATTTGAAGGGTAAGTAAAATGTAAACATTGGCCTCTTAAAATTACAATTCTGTAGTTTTCTGTGTTTGCAGAATAAGAAATATCATCCTCTGTCAAGGATTAGCATCAATATCCAGTTGTTACGCTAAACTCTCTTCTGTGGCTAAATGTGTATATTAATATTTCATTTAACTAATAAGGATATTGACAAAATATCCTTTTAAAGGAGTCTGAACACATTTTTTTTTTTTTAATCTCTGTTTATCCGACAGTCATGGACTCACAACATCTCCAAGGAGAAGGAGTTTCTCCAGAAGCTTGTGAAGGCCAGCGTCATCACAGACTTGACGAAAGGGATCTGATTTTCTCGGCGTGGAAGCGAGAACCCGAGGATGCTGGGAAACCCAGTGAACATTAAGGTGTACGGATGCAGCTGTAGAAAAGAAGGACGTGATGCTACGACGAAAAACGCGTATGTGCCTTGTGAGCGAGGAGCTTCCTCTGACCTGGATCGCGTCCTGAACATCTGGAGAGACCCGGGTTCCAAACTCATCTTCGATTACAAGTATAATCAAAGACCTGAGAGGTGGCGAACAGAAAGTGCGCTCAGCTGATTGTGCCAAATGTACCTCTTCAGAGGAGAAGGTTCTCCTCTACAACCTGAATGTATTCACTGTGTCGATTCTGCCGGGTCTGAGTGTTTTTATTTTATCATCACGCCTTTGTTTTTTTTGTCCGCTCCACGCCATCCTCGTCACTGGAAGGTCAGAGGTCGGCCTTCAGATAGTGATATGAAGTGTATTATTAAGAACGGATGTTTATCCTCTTTTTTTTTTTTTTTTTAATAATAATTATTATTTATTAAATGATTGAAGCCCTCTTTAATTTGAGAGGATTTTTAATGTTCTACTCTGTTTAATAGGAGGTTTGGGATTTTATAATTATTTTCATATGTTAATTATTTGGTTTTTTTTTTCCTTTTTAATTATATTGTATTCTCTCTCTCTCTCTCTCTCTCTCTCTAAATCATCTAAAACTGGAATTGAACAATTCATCAGCTTCGTCACGCCAAGCCGCCATGCTGTTGGTGTCGTGCCTCCGTGTGTCGAACAGCGTCTCGCTGAAGGTGTTAAAGGTCCGGAATACAAAATGCCTGAAAATACAAATGTTTACTTTTTTGATAACGTGATCAGCTTTGCCAGGTTGATGGTTATTTTCCTTTGTACTTTTCAAAAAAAGTTGTCGTCTGTATTTCTACAAATTTCTAAATGTCACGGCTGTTCTTTGTAATTTCATAAGCTATGTATTTTAGGAGAATGGATGTAACATTATATGAATCACAGTCAGGGGAAAAGGAACCTTGCCATTTTTTTTTTCCCCAGTACATTATTCGTTATTTTGTTCGGAGTTGTTTTGTTGTTGTTTAGTTTTGCACATTTAGACATTTTCGCATTACAGAGATTCAGACCTGACCCCATGGCAAGCAAGTCAAAAATGTGAGGACTTCCCCAGGAAAAAGTCACATACAAAGCAGACTTTAGAAGAGCTGAAACGGGAAACGAATACAGGGGTCGATAAATCAGGACGAGCAGATTTCATGTTTAGGCTATTAATATTTAAATTATAGTTACCTGGAAAATGGGTTCAAAAAACAACTTTATATTGGCTTAGAGAAAACAATCGCACTACTTGCTGCACTACACACATCAGATCAGAAAAGGCTGATTTTTACTGATCGGATTAACGAGCGCTCACAGGATGCAAACGTTTTTGGAATTGGAGACATCTAATGTGTCTAACGCAACAATGATACATAGGCTAACTCTCTTCAGCTCGTCATTGTTTAAAATGACGAGAAAATAAAAACTCTAGCCAGACCCGAATTGTTTTACATGCGAAGCTCAAAGCTGATTTTTTTTTTCCTTCTCCCTTCCTGCTGCTGAGTTTTTGTTGCATCATCACATGCTTGCTTAGAGCACTTAGTTCGTTGATGTATATAATATTATTACATTCCATTAGATTAGATACCATTTTTTCACCTCATCAGTTAGGCTTCTAGGCCAAAACTTGGGACTGGGCAGCACACTGGAGCTTTTACTTACCTGGTTGAGCTCGCAAATCAGTTTGATGATTTGTTCACCCTATAATATCGGAATTCATACAAATTTCTAGGCAATCAGATAATTTCTGTTTATTCTATCCACATTCACTGGATATGAGCGGTCACACGCTCTGATTGGCTACTCTACGACTAGGATATCAGCTCATATACTGTGAGTAGAGAAAAACAAAATGGCAGTGCGCATCAAGTCAGTTATATCACTTTATCGAGTATTTAAAAGAAACAAATAGCTAAAGAAAAGAATATTTTTCCCCAGTATCTCCTGCTCCACACTCCAGCCCAGTCAGTGACAGGAATGCACCTTTAAGTTGGTTTGCCAACTGGCAAAAAAAAAAAACCTAAAGAAGAAGAAGAAAATGGGCGGAGCGTGTTGCTGAACCAACTGAGGACGAAATAAAAACTACTCAAAAACAAAACCCCAAAAAATACAAAAAAAAAGCAACAAAATATGGAATAAAAGTATTTGATGGTAAGAACATATCTTTTTTTTTTTTTTTTTCAAGAATTATTATTATCCCATTTTTCAGAAATTGCTCTGGTCATTTCGCTGGTTTGTTTACATTCTAAGCGGAAATTATTTTGTTGGACGTTTTGTATAAAGTTTTAAATTATCGAATTTGCAAAAAATAAAAATGCTCCGTTTCTCAAAATCCAGTGAATGTGGAGAGAATAAAACAATTATTCCACTCAACCTCGTCGTACATGGATTATAGACAACTCGGTGCTATGCGCCTCGTCAGCTATCAGCTCACGTACGACTCGATTTTGTGGAATAACTTAAATATACCGCAGTCTACAACAAGCTGGTAATTTTAGGTGTAAATGTAATCCGTAGCAGAATTACAAGGACGAATGAAATTAACGGAAATCTGCAGCTCATATGAGCTTCATTTCAACAAGTCTGGAGTATGTGTGACTGGAAATGAATGGAATTTGGGATATTACTGCAGTTTGTCACTAAAGAAGCTGCAGTGTCATGTTAACAAAATGTAAGCAAGTGATTTCCTTCAAAATGTATATCTATAGAATTATCTTCACCAGCATAATAAATATGTTGGCCATTTTTAAGGTTTGGGAAATGTATTTAATCTTAGCCGAGTTTGACTATGCTTGTATTTGTGATCAATATATCAGTTATAGTTTAGATGTTGCGCACACGCACAAAAGAGAGAAGCAAATTTGTCCAGAGTGAGCAGAAAGGTCAAACTCGGCTAAGCGCATCATATTTATTATGTTTGGAGATCTGTGTAATGCTGGATACAGAGTATCTGAATCTCATGCCAAAGATATGTACGCAGTAATGTAGTATTATGAAGTGCTTCCTAACGTATGTCCCGATCTCTGTCAGCACTTCGAGAACAGAACATTCTTCTAAAGCGTGGACTTCTTCATCGTTACTGTCTTGCCTGGTTTCCCATCGTTTTGATGGACTGATCATCATCGCAGCAGTGACCGCAGGATGAAGAGTGGTTGATCCGTCATTTCGACAAACCTGGACACGTTGTGTAAAGCTTTCTGTCAAAACAACTGCCAGATCATTGAGTCAACCAGAACATGCATGATGATGTCCAGCACCTCCCATCGCCTCTCAGATAGGTGGGACTGTCTGCTGTCAGTTGATGTAAGAATAAATAAAATTTTAAAAAATGACAAATGGAAATGGATTTTCGTTCTTAATGCACATACGTAACTTGCTATTTTATGTCAACGAGCTTCAAACTGGTGACAAATTCAAGGAAAAACCATTGGCTGTGTTCTGCTGTGGCATGGTTTGGGTTCACTGAGTCATTGCAAGTCAATCCAGAGTTCTTCTGAATGATCTGCTTTATCCTGATATGCGTGGGCATCTTCCAGAGTGACTCCGCTCCCATCCAGAGCTCACTCAATAGTTTGATGAAAATGCAAATGATGTAAATCATGATGGCCTTCAAACCCGCCACATCTCAGTCCAGTTGCTCATTGATAGCAGATTTTGGAGTGACGTATTTGGGGGAAGCCATTGCCAGATGGTTAGAGGAACAGCTTTGGGACCAAAGGTCAATGGTTTGATTCCCTAAACCATCAGGACTGGCTCAAGTGCCCTTGAGCAAGGTACCTAACTCCCAACTGCTCCGGCAAGTGTGGTGGTGTACATTGCGTCTGATTAGCCAAAGAAAAACTGATGATGCGATTATCAGTTCGGGCAAGAATCCGGCCATAACAAAACATTTTAGGCACCAACAGTACCATCAAAACACCAAGTGAGGGGAGATCTTTCAGATGAACCATGTTCATCATACCAATACACTTCCAGAGATGTGTACAATCAATGCTGAGGCAGGTTAAAGATTTTCTGGTGGCTTGTGGTGGCATAACACCCTTGGTGGTTTTCTTTTATTAATTTGGCACCCATCTGAAGTTTATGGGTCCATCTGGATTAAAATCAACATACTGTACTTCCATCCACCCACCAAAATCCCATAATTAGTCAGCAACTGTTGGTTGACACCATTTTTAGAACGCCATCAATACTTTTTGGTAGAATTTCTTAGAAATGTTAGAAGGCTCAATTCTGTGGGTTTGGGTTCTTTTTTTTTTTTTCATTTTTAAAAGGTCTCTCTGCTTTCCATATCATGTTTGATTTTGGGGGAAAAAAGTCAAGTTTGCTTCAAAAGCAAAACATGCGCTTGTTTTAAAGTATTAATGTGTCTTTAGACTACCTGTGCAATCCTTCTGACCTGTAAGAAGCACCTCAGCATGTTCAGATTGTTCGCAATTACATGGATCACCGTGAACTTCAGTAAATCTGCCAATCAGTTCACAGGAAAAAGACCCCATTACAGATTAATCCTCCACTGACATGAACTGTAGGACTTAACCAAAGTGTTAACCAAAGCAGTGCTGGAAATTTTCCCAAATGAGAATACAATTATTTAGGATGTTGGTAGGTTTTTTAATAATTCTTCTGCGATTCTGTCAATCCACACCATATGGAAAACCCATTTGGCAGTGATCACCATGTATTACAATATTAAATCCCTGAGATACGAGTCTAATTCGGAGTGAAGTTTTAAATGGAAAAAGACCACCGGAGTGAGACCTGAAAGTCCATTCCCATCACTCTACCTACAGGGAATCTGTGTGAAAGTGGAATATTCTCCTTGCGCTCCTCATCCATTTAGGTTTTGTGAGGATCTGATTTCATTGGAGTGGCCCCAGAAGACCCTTAACATGGACTCGCACTCAGCTCAGACAGACGCTTCAGCAGATGTGTTGGAGCACCAAACTCGAAATCCCTTTAAAGGCCGATATTTTTTATTTATTTATTTTTTGTCCATCCTGTTATTAAAAATACCAGCAGTATAGCGTTTCCCATTCTGGCATCAGGACTCTGTTTCGTGTTATTTTGGCAGATTTGCCAAAGTGCCTTTACGGATTTGACCCAAACCTCCTGAGACTCCCACATCCATTCTCTCATGTCTTATAGAAGCACGTCATGCTACACTGACACAACCCTGAGCCGCCGCGGTGCAGTTGCCCCAGTCATGTGGTGGTGTCTTTATTTGTGCTGACATTCGTCCACAACACCCTCTCCCCTACTTGTTATTAAGAACTCCTCATGGCCCAAAGCTTTAAACCTCACCTCCCTATAAACATGTATCCTCCTCTCAGAATAATTTTAAACCCACAGTGACATTCACAATGTACTTTATGTCAAACATGTAAAGCGTGTTTATGTGACATTGCGACTCGTCGGCTTTTGTTTGTTCTTCTCTTGGAAATGACATGAGGCATCCACTCGCTGAAATTGACCAGATTCCATTCTTGTTTAATTTGGAGCCAAAGCCAGTGGTTAAAAAGGGTGTGCAGACCTGAATATGTCTACCAGATAGCAAGCACCCAAACAAGCATCACCACAAATGTTCTAATCACTTTGCTGTAGTCTAAACTACATTTCCCAATCCAGCCATCGGGAACCTGCCAGATGGTCCACATTTTTGCCAGAACCAAGCAATCAAGCAGGCTAGAAATTCAGTTCAGGTGTGTTAAGATCTGGGTAAGACCAAAAATATGGAGACTCTGGGGGGGTCCCTAAGGATTTGATTGGAAAAGATTGGTGTAAAGTGGCATTAAAGTCTAAAGTCCTTCCCGCACCAGGACCTGGTCTTCCCAGGTACTTTCCTGTCCCAGTACTAACCAGGCCCTTAAGGTGTGTTGGGTGGCGCCGATCTCCATTTCTGTAGACCGTGGCCCTCTCACCTATACAGCTAGGGTTACATTGGGGAGCTAGTCCTCTGGTAACGATGAGAGTTTGACTCCCCACTTGCATCAGTATTGCAGCATGCCTTTCCAAATGGTAGTAGGTACCATTTTTATGACCGCCTTTGGTATGACCCAACCACGAGTAGAACTCAGGATCTCCTGATCGAGAGGTGGACACCCTGGGAGACCTGAAAGACCAGGTCCTGGCACGGGAAGGACTTTGACCTTTTGAATGTGTGCAATTCCCTGCAATTGACGTGGCTAATCCAGGATGTATTCCTTCCTTGCACCAAGTGTTCTTGGGACAGACTCCAGAGCCGCCACCACCCTGACCAGGATAAAGTGCTTATTGAAAATGGATGAATAGTCCAAATCTCAGGGGGTCTTAAGGAGTTTTGAAATCTTGTAACTTCCTGTCTCTCTCTCTTTTTCTCCATTTTTTTTTTTCTTGTGGAACTCCTACCCAAGTGACTTCACTGTGGGGGTCTGACGATCTAAAGCCATCAAAAGCAGAAGCTGTTGAGTTCTTTCCATGTTTGACAGTTCCATAGCTGTATGTCACTGAGTTGAGGATGTGGTCTACACTCACAAAATCACAGTTTGAGAGCCAAGCCTGTTCTAATACTGCTCACCAATTTCTTCTAAATATCTCAAAAGCTCCAGTGATCCACTCCCTTGCTAACGAAGCCTGTTGAAACAAAGTCTTGACCATGGATTTGGTTTTATGGCCCATGATTACGAGAGCTAGAAAAGCAAACAAAACGGGAAAGCATAGACTTGAATGGCAGGTTTGTTTGAACCCCTGGAGAAAGGGTATGAAAGGAGCTGTGCAGATGTTAGGAATCACGGAGAACCCTTCTGTTCTGTCCTTCACATCTGGATATACATCCTTTCACCTCCTGCTAAGACCCAGCAGGTAGAGTAATGGACACTTAGAATAAATAATATAAATGCACAGGCTTGAACCTTGTTGCATCTTAATAAACCCATGTTTTGGATAATATTTCTCTCAACCACTGAGAGGAATCATGTTAGGTCGGTGTGCATCATGAAGACTTTTTTTTTTTTTTTTAAATCAATCCCGTAATCTTAAGATGACTCAATGCACAAGGAAATGCAAGGGGTGTGGTTACAGTCATGTGGTCTTCAATCTCATTTTTACTTCTAAACCATTCAAGTTGGAGCCACACCCTGTTACACATCCCCTTGTAAATACCTTTCTGTTTGGTAGTTCTGGTCATTCAGGTATACAATTGTTCAAACGTTTGACCAGAAATGCCCTTTCACTGATTTTTCATTCATATTTGATCGATGACCTACAGCTTACCAGAAATCTGGATGACACATGCTGGTTCTTTGTGCTGTGCCTGGATTTACTCATCTGGACTTTTAATATTAAGGAACAAGTCTTTGTTTAATTAAAAAAAGTTGTAGAAGTGACTCATCAAGCAAAGACATGTACATTACAGTACATTACGTTCCCGCTTTCTACACGCCTGGGCCATTTTATCACGTACGCTTTTTCATAGGTTATTTTGTAGATGTAAAATTACTGACTGTAGCTCAGCTGTTTCACATCAGTGGAAAAGGATGTTCATGGTTTTTAGGGTAGTTTCAGGGTACTGGAGGGTAAAATATGATGTGCACAATGTGCACCAACACCAAAAGAAGGGTTCGAAAAATAAGGGATAAAACACACAGGGGCATTCTGTTAGAGAAAAATAAGCAATGACAGAGTGGTGTGACGAAGTGGAGTTACAGTTACCATCTCAAAGATGCTACTATAGATATTTAGTCACTGCCTAAGGAAACAAAATTAACCTGAATTGAACCAGAACATCAAGGACGTACCGTAGGAGCTCATCTGTCCTGCCATCAGAACAACTCTGACGACCAAAACATCAAACAGAACTGAAATGTGACGATGTGAGAGAGAGAGGACCAACCTCCACGGCAAACTGTTTACAACAGGAACATCAACAAAGGACTAAATTTTGTTCCCCGAGTGAAGATCGACCCAAAATATCCATCAGAACTGAATTTACATGATAAATGAGAGGAGATACAGTACAATTCTAGTCAGAAGAAAATGTGTTAAGTTGACCTAATTACTAATTTGTTAGCAAGAAATTAACTATAATGACAGTGTTGTGCAGAAGGTCGAGTTCTTTCAAATAAAACAATCAGAACTGAAATCCATTGAGAACTGAAGGAGGAGACACGATTTCACTGAAAATAAAGTTGTAAACAAATTGCTTACAACAGGAAAATCACCAACCAACCAAGTTTTGTTCCTCGAGGGAAGATCGACCCAAAACATCGATCAGAACTGGAATCAGATGAGACATGAAAGAGAAGATATAATTCTAGTGAGAGGGCTGGAAAATTAGTTAATTTGGCCTAATTAGCAAAAAAAATTGACAAAACAACGACAAGTTTTGTGATGAGTTCTTTCAAACAAAACAATCGGAACGGAAATCCGTGGAGAACTGACGGAGGAGATACGATCTAACTGAATTGTGGATGACGGGCGCCACGCCATGGCGACAGCTCATCGGCCTTAAGGACACATGAGCTAATAATAATGTTACAGCACCATGAATGAACCATCGAATTGTGTCGTGTCATGTTTTTCACCTCAATAAATCACTGCATCGTCTTGTGACAGTGAGACCAATAATAAGATTCACATCGCAGTTACGATACATATTTATTCCTTTCTTTGACGCCGCATGCCATGCGCCAGAAACAACACCAGCACATTTATTATGGTGCGAGTCTGCTGGGTGCCTGGGGGACAGCAGTGAACCAGCACTTTCATGTTACATCATCACTGTAGAGTTACCATCCAGTATTATCGCACGTAAGAACTAATTGATATTGATCTGTGGTAGGTTTAGATTATCTACAACTAAGGGAAGGTGATTGGAATTGCTACTGAATTTTACAATAATTGTTTACACAAGTGTGCAGAGTAAGAAATTGTTCTTTTTTCATAAAATGTGTTAGTAAATAATCCCACGTTATTTTTTTAAAAGCAAATTAAAAATAAATGGAAATTATTTATGGAAATAAAGATACAAATTCAGTTGTCTGGTGGTTGTGTTTATGAGATGCGTTGCCTTGCACTTACGATCAAGTTCCCTGTGGTGATACTCAGACGTTGTTCGTACTTAGTTGTTGTACGGCCGCAAAAGCCGTCAAAAATCAGGTCAATGCAAGACAATATTCTCTTAAGTATGGAGCTTTGCTCCGCTATAAACACTTGTTCCTTCACGAGCCTCTATTTTTTTTTCTCTCTTCTTCAATCGAACAAGACCACAAAGTGTAAACTCGTCTGTCCTGAAGATGTCGGAAAACGTAAAGTTACAGGAAAAACTTCACTATATCCAAGATTACACACTTTTTAAATCCATCGATGGACCAATGACTGTACAAGTCCCTGCGAGTGATGTTTAGAACGAGAGCGCGTTAATCTAAACCTGTGATGTGCAGCTGCACTACTGTCAGAGCTGCTGTTCAAGAGAATTAATCAACACCTCCTCTTCTGACCAATCACAATCCAGAATTCAACAGCACTGTTAAAGTTCTGCCAGTGTTGCACATTGTTTAGAACATCATCAATGACGCCAACACCACTGCTCTACCTTTGATGTGGAACTTTCTGGAAAGCTAGTTCTACCGATTGTGTATTTGTACAGTCAGTACGTAATGACGTGTTGTCATTGTGATAATAATGACAGCTCGCTCGAATGAAAGATCTTCTCTAAATTGTAGTAGGATGGAAAGAGGACAAAAGTTTTCGTTTTTCCCTTTACTGATCTCGGTGGACGTTTCAGTAGCTGTACGATGACGGAAAGTGTGCGACTTGCCTCCTGCTGAGAGCACTGACGACGGTGCGAGTAGATCGACTCGCCAGAAATGTTTTTGTTGTAAGTGAACACCTTCAGTGCGCCGAACCTGGCATGTATGTGTTCCTGGTGGTTGAGATTGTTGTTTCAGTGCTTAGCTGCTTAAAGAACGTTGTTAAATCTGTTCAATAATGTGTGTTCATCGTTCAATCTGACATCCATGGTTTCAAAGTCAGGTGTCTTGTTATTACATCATGGATTTAGAGCAGGGTTTGACTGCTGATGCTTTTTTTTTTTGCACTAATGAAGTTACATTTCACTTTTTGCTATTCTTAATCTTACTCTAAACCTTTCTTGCAAGTTGTAACACATCAAAACAATTGTGATGAAGCTTTCTCTTTCCCTTTGTACTGTCTGTGTGTCCTCAGTGCAAAAATACCCATGAGTCAATGGTAGGTGGAGAAAACCCTCAGTGATGCATCTGAAAAAATGCTTGGACATGCCAATTCTTCTTCTTCTGACATTTTCAGGGGGTTTACCTGACGAGATTGCAGTCTTGGTTGATACTTGTGCATCTTGAAACTGGAAATTTGCGAATGGTTGCAATTTATTTGTCACAGTTTCAGGACTCGTCACGAGGACATGATTCACATTCGCATGCATGCATTGTTGGTCTGGTCTATTAATAGTGCTCTGGGGAACCTCCCTTTGTTTGTCATGATGATGTTTTTTTTTTCTTGTTGAGTAGAACGCATGCGAAGCCTTGTTTACCCTTGGCTTTACGCGCCGAACCTGGTGTTTGCAGAAACTGCCTGCTTCTGTGTGGAGGGAACTCAGATGGAGGGAGGTGCTGGGACGGGCTGATGTTGGAGTTCCTGAGAATCGTGGCAAAGTAATTCGTCTCTAGGTGTCTGTTCTGTTCTGGAGTTACCAAATCGTCACATCACAGACGTTAGATTTATAATTAGATGTGATTTGATTACAGTGCACACGGGGTTTACAAGGTCCTACAGGTGACATTTAAAGCAGGTGTGTTTACATCTCACCATATAAAGCTTTGACGCTGTAGCACACCGGAGACCTGCTATATGTTCATTACTGTTATGAGCATTTTTGCGATCTTAAAAAACAAATCATTTGTCTCTCGACTAAAGGTGTTATGACTGAAAAGCAAACCATCCATCTCTGCGACAGGGCTGTCAAACGTCAAACACACGACCTCATGAAGGTTCAGATCTGAGCTGTTACTTGAACTTATTCTAGATATATATCATCTCGTGAACCGTAACTGAATTGAGAGATTAAAAAGAGCCAAGGAAAAAACAGAGTGATAAAGTCAGACAAAATGTGCCACTCAGCTACTTGTATATAATTCTTCATTAGCATGAGAAATGTTTCATGCTGTAAGTACAGTATGTCCCTTTCCAAATGAACTATTTATGCATTTTTTCAGAGAAACACATGAACACATTTTAGAGGAATTGTCGAAGTGTTTGTGGCTTACGAAACAGAGTTTATTTTGGTCCAGCACACTTGACATTGAAATAAGTTCCTAAAATGTCTGGCATTTCTGCTCTATGACCTTAAAAAGGAGTTTAAGACCCAGAGATGGTGTTGGTGTACTCTCTGACTCTCTGACTGTACCAAACCACAGCCTCTCTGTCCAGAACACTATCATCGATGGAATGATAATCGCGAAGACTAAGATTGATTTTAAGACTCTGGAAATCGGAAACTGTGCCTCATTTCAAGGCGTGGCTAACAGAACTGACTAGTGTATTACACATGAAGAAAATCCAATATGGCACGGTGGACAACCTTAACAAATTCTACAACACCCTGCAGCCATTTTTGGATCATCTTGCTCAGCCTGATGGAGATCCGAGCCAGTAAGAAGGTCCACAGTGGGCCAGCCACCACTACCTTTGGATTTGTGTTGAGGTGTAAAGCTCTCGTGATGTAACAGGATATTTCATCGCTCTGTAATGGACACCTGGTTCTGGCTTTACTTTCTATTTAATTTAATTTTCTTCTTTTTTAATAATAATAATAATAATAATAATGTGTAAAGTCGGCACGGTGGTGTAGTGGTTAGCGCTGTCGCCTCACAGCAAGAAGGTCCTGGGTTCGAGTCCCGTGGCCGGCGAGGGCCTTTCTGTGTGGAGTTTGCATGTTCTCCCCGTGTCCGCGTGGGTTTCCTCCGGGTGCTC
>JAODOC010000016.1:41381628-41393100 GCA_027575955.1 Nemapteryx nenga | reverse complement strand
ACCCCTCCATGATTTCTAAGTGGAAGAACTTGCAATATCAAAGGGTGATCAAATACTTATTGACCTCACTGTATGTGTGTGTGTGTGTGTTCAGTTTAAATGCATTTTGAGTGACGTCAAATTAGTAGCTACGGGCCGTGTTCAACATAAATCCATAAGTTATGTAAAAATAGTCGCGTAAGGGAAAGTTGCGCATATTCAGAGTTGGGTTCCACACTTGCTCAAGGAGATTTTCTGCGCTTCATATTCAGATTATTCAAATTGAAGAAAAATCAGGGATGGAAAATACAGACTGAAGATCAGGTTCATTTTCTTTGCTGTCAAACAGGGTACAATGGAACACAAAAGCAAGAAACAATTTAAAAACATTAATATGATAAATGAAGGCAGTCACTGAATCTAATAAGAGACAAGTACACTCCCTGGCCACTTTAATAGGAACTTGTTCTTGAGTCTAAGATTCCTGTTCTTGGCTGCAGGAGTGGAACCCAATGTGGTGTTCTGCTGTTGCGTGCTGCGATGCTTTTCTGCTCACCACGGTTGTAAAGAGTTATTTATGAGTTATTGTATCCTTCCTGGCCAAAAAAAAGCTCCAATCAAGCTGTCCATTTTCCTCTGACCTCTCATCAACTAGGCGTTTGCTTCCACCCACAGAACTGTCCCTCACTCGCTCAATGTTTTTTTTTGTTTTTTGCACCATTCTGTGTAAACTCTAGAGCCCTCCCGGAGAGCAGTGGTTTCTGAAATAATCAAACCAGTCCATCTGGTTGAAGCCAACACCCATGCCACAGTGAAAGTCAGTCACACTTTTTGAAATCACAATTTTTCCCATTCTGATGATTAAACACTAACTGAAGCTCTTGATTTGTATCTGATTTTTTTTTTTTTTAAATTCTAAATAAATGCATTGTGCTGCTGTAATGGGATTGGCTGACTAGATAACGGCATAAAATAAAAGAGCAGGTTGATGTAGGGGTGTTCCTAATAAAGTGGTTGGTGAGTGTATATTGTATTGCCGTCCTGGTTGTAATCCTCGTGTAGATCCCTGATTTTAATTTAACAAAATGACTTCCAGACACCTTTATACTGCAGTTTATAAAACAGCACTTGATCAGCACATCCTGTTCTTACGCGTTTTTACTTTAATGAGCTGACCTGTTACTTATACACACAACTTAATGATGCTTAATGTCATGGCCTTAACATGCATCACTGAGCATCTGTAACTTCCCTCATGTACGTATTGTGTACAGAAGGTGCAAGCTCATCATCAAAGTCGACGAAGATGATCTGATCTACCACGTTCTCGCTCCACCAGTGACCGAAGGAGGAAAAGACCAGGATTTCATCCTGCTTGCCTCCAGGAGGCCACCGTGTGACACTGAGTGAGCAAGATACTAAAAGAAATAGTTAATGCTTCATATCATATTAAGGTTCCCTTAACTGACTAGTCCCTGTGAATGAGCTGTTACTATAGAAATGATATCATATTAAAATAGTGAGTGCATTTACTGGATTATAAACCTGTGATTTGCAGCTGCACTGCTGTCAGAAAATTAATCAACACCTTAATGATGACCAATCAGAATCCAGAAGTTGTATAAAGGAACCTTAATGTAAAGGGTGACCTGAGATCCTTAATTTCGGACTGAAATCTGTGTGTATTTTATGTATCTAGAGATCCATATGTTCTTGCTATACGTTCGGTCACTCTTCCCACACACCCTCCGATGAAGGACCTGAACAGGGGGGAGACGCTCTGTGCGGGATTCACTATTTACGCCATGTCTGAAAATGTATCAAAGGTAAGTCCTTGGTGTAAATTCACCACAGTAATCAATTTGGTCTTTTTTTGCATTTTAGAAATATCTATCTTTTATTTTTTCCTTCCTTCTCCCTTAGTTCATGATGCATGTTTCTTGGCATTGGTCATATTTTTGTCCTCAGATCTCTTACTACAACCAGACCAACCCAGGCGTGTTACCGTACCTCGCCACGGACATCGCCGGACTCTCGTCCTGTTTCTGTTCCATCTTCTATTCCTGTAGCCAGTACCTGATGGACAACCGAGTTGGACCTTCTGTCATCTACACAACACCTCTGTAGCACTCGTTACTGTCACTAACCTGTTTATTTTTTCAACCAGAACAAACTTTTTCCAAAAAAACACTAGACTTGTGATTTTTGTTACTTTATTTTGTCAATTTATGGTCACGCAGTTTGGGTGAATAGTTCTGTGTATGTATATTAAACATTTACTAAAGGTTTAAATATTGAATTGGGTCAATTTAAAACAACATCAGAGGCATTACAAGTGGTGTGTTTGGTTCCAGGTATGGCATTATATTAATGGAAAAAAATAATAAAAATTGGGGGGCGGGGGGGGCACAGGTCTGTAAATAAGCACCTTGCCACTTTGGCCAGTTTTGTACAAATGGACTAAAGACTAAAATGCCATATTTATACCGTCTTGATTAGAGCTGCATGTGCATCATGGCCAGAGAAAATGCTGGTGTTTTGACTTGGTTTGTACATGTTTTTTTGAATAATATTTAAAATGATGCTCCTGTTAAGTAGTGTTCTGTACAAGTCCTAACAAAAGCTAAAGGATGTATTTGTAGTGGAGGAGGGTGATCTGTAGCAATTTATTTTTTTTTAAAAACATGCTTGTATTTACACTCGCTTTGGTATCTTGGCGATAAACCCCTTAAATGCGTTCGGAATGTTGTAAAAGGTCCGGTGTCTGGTCCCATTACGAATAAACATGAAACTCTCCATCTGAAGTTGTCCATTCCTTGGCCTGTGCTCCACGGTGAGAGAAAACCGTGCCTGACTTTGTTGAAGAATCCTAATTCCAGTCTCCAATTTATCCAGATAGCTAGCTGACAGCTGCAGTGAGACATCCTGCCAAACATTTTGGAAGAGTTCCATCATGTCCTCAACCAGCTGGGGTGTGTAACCCTGATCCAAAACCTCCTGAGGCCAGCTAGGGGCCATGGTGACGTATGGGAAAATCTGGTTAATGGTTCTTACAAACTCCAGGCCTGTGATGTAGCCATCGACGCTGAAGACTCCATGGGCAACGTCCATGTTGATCCAGACTGGATGGTAGAGTCGATCACTAGCATACGTTTCTTGGAGCAGATGTAGCGATGTAGCTAGCTGTATCTGGGACTTCACTCTGATGTAGATGCCCCATGGATTCTTTGAAGCAAGGATTAAATCTAGACAATCCTGGAGAGGCAGTTCTGGCAGTGAACCTTCAACCACTGGAGTCCTCGCATCACCTGTTCCAGATGTTACCGGAATCACAAGCATCCCACCTGGGCTTTCTAGAAACATAAATCATGAGGTAGTGTAATGTTACCACCCCAATACACTATATGGCCAAAAGAGGGGGGGACACCTGACCATCACATCCATATGGGATACTTGTTGAACATCCCATTCAAGATTTAGTCCCCTGTTGCTCTTACAGTATAAGCGCCACTCTTCTCTTCTGGGAAGGCTTTCCACTAGATTTTGGGGTGTGGCTGTGGGGATTGGTGATGGAGAGCATTAGTGAAGTCAGGTGCTGATGTTACCTGAGGAGGTCTGTGGTTCAGTTCATCCCAAGGGTGTTCAATCAGGGTGCTGTGCAGGACATTTGAGTTCTTCAACTCCAACCTTAACACACCATGTCTTTGTGGAGCTCCTATGCTTTGTGGACAGGAGAATTGTCATGCTGGAACAGGTTTGGCCCTTTTAGTTCCAGTGAAGGGAAATTCTAAAGCTACAGCACATAAAGGCATTCTATACAGTTGTTTACTGCCAGTTTTGTGGTAAGTTTGGAGAAGAACCACATACAGTATGGGTGTGATGGGCAGGGTGCACATACTTTTGGCCAAATAGTGTAGATTATATTAACATATCCCAATGTATTTTATTACTCTTCTACAACAGCAATTTGCCAACTTTTTTTTAACCTTTGTTTTAATTCATTCATGAACGTGTTTACTTTTTATCCATTTATAGTTACACTTGTAGAATGTCTGCAATATGAATTCCTGTGAATGAGCTGTTACTATAGAAACGGTAACATGTTAGAACGAGTGTATTTAATATAAATCATTAGAGCTACCCTTAGAGATGTGATGTTTTTGAACTTTCAGTTTTGAGAATTTATGATTTCAAGAAAAATCAGTGTTTATTGATTATAGTTTTGGACTTGCCATACCTTTGAGTATAGACAGAAGAGAAGCTTGGTCATGCACCACCTCCCACAAGATATTAAGTCCGTCACTGTTTGCAGGTTTGAAATAGTCCACTATGTCCCCACCTGTATAGAACTTTCTTGGTCTATTCTTCTGCTCTTTAAAAAATACACAAAGATATTAAATATCAATCTAAATATATAAAGGTTCTACACTGGTGGATAAGCCTTGATGGGACCTACTTGCAGCTTCTTTAAACTGGGATAGCACCGGCTCGTAGATGTCATAGTAGATGCGCTGAGGGTTGCTGTTATCTCTAATGAAGAGCAGATCATTGACAGTGGGGTTCTCCGCACCTTGCCAGAAGGTCAAACTGAACCTGGATCATACACCAAATGTATATGCATTTAAAATGAGAAGCATTACTTCATCCTTGTCCTGATACCTGGGTGATGTTACTCCAGAAGTCCACGGGGTGGAGCTGGATCTGAACTCTAAACTCCTTATCCAGCCTGAAACATGCCAAGTTGTTTCCACCCCCTGGACTTTTGGCTCTGTTCTGCCCAGATCAGTGGAGCTGGATCAGGTCTAACTCCACCCCATGGACTTTTTGTTCTGCAGTGAGGGTACTTTGGTGAAATACCTTGAAGACTGGCTGAGAAGCCAGCTTAGATGAGGCCATGCATTCTTTGCCATAACTGCCAGAACAGGAATCGTGATTTTTTGTGGAAGGTGTTTGATGGTGTCGTACATCTTTATCACCATAGACTGTGTGTAAGTCACATTGGGGAAGAGGGACAGATAAAGAACTTTCCATCCTGGTGAGATGGTTACATCTGGAAACTTTGTCTGGATAAGTTCAAAGAATCTAGCAAGTTCAAAGATAAGGTGAGATGTTAAACCTGAGTTATTCAACAAGCAGTAGAAGAATTATGGAATATCACCAAACACTACATATTTGAATTAAGGAGTAAGGAATAATACACCCCACTCCAAAGTGTATTATTTTTCTATAACCGCATAGCCTTGAAGAGTTTTATTCCTCTTGTACAACAACAGTTTACCACGTTGCAATTTTTACACTTGAATGTTATGCTCTCACTGAGTGCTGTTGACCACAGGCCAGAAATCAGGAACGTTCGGACCAGGAAGGATATCGGCATTCAACCATACAGGACGGTTGATTCCTGTTTGATTCTTGATCTTGAGAAGATTGAGTGAAGGCTCCACAGCTTGAATACTTTTAAAATCCAGTTTTATTCCTATGCACAAGAAAGAAAAAAAAAAAACCTAGCAACTGTTTGCAAGAAATATTCATGATGCAAAGTGCTATATTTTTCGATCATTATTGATTCTTCACCTTTCTTAGATTTGAGAACTGCATCAAGCCACTCTTCCAAAGTGTTATCACTGTAGACATCTGGTGGATGGGCCATGATTGGAATATCGGTTTCGTTGACGGTATTATGACCTTGTACATTGACGTCAGCCTCCAGAATCATAACATCACCTGAGGAATGGATTAATGTTATTTCTGTATCATGCAAGAAAAATTGCATTTACATTGTCACATAGCTAATCAATCTAGACAATCTCAACTTCTATCTAGTTATGTAGCAAAGTTTTTCATATTTACTTTCCAGGGCTTTTTGAGTTTCAGCTTTGCTGTTGGCAGAGTGATACCATGTAGCATAGAGTCCATCTTTCTCTTCAATCTCTCCATTTTGAAGAAGGAATTCCAGCATGTCTCCACCCGTAGGGAATGGAACCATGGTTTCCGATGTTCCTGAAGAAACAAAGCTCCATTAAATTGTATTTGGTTATGGAGTAGCTAACTACACATAGCAATACTACTATCTTAACTACAGGTGGCAGTAGGTGAGATTTTTTTAACCATGTTTGCGATTTAGCATGAAAAACAGCTACGTTGCCTTTTTCCATTTCAAATAACCAAATCAATAATATTTTTGAATCAAATGAATTACACTGTATGAACTTTTGTATATGTTAAGAAGCAAGTTTAATATTTCACCTAGAGCCCAGTCCTGGAGAATAATAGCATTGTGCTAAAGCTACATTGGATTCTTTTAGTGACGCAAACAAGACTATCAACATCCATGGCCATATTTATCAACATTACTATCTGTGATAGATTCACAAAGCAAAGGATTCACGTAACAGTTTAATTCAATGTTATACTGATTACCACATACTCGTTAACTAGCTAGCTAGCTAGGTATTTCCAGAAGCTGAACCAATAGTGCTGTTGGTTTCCAAATATAAAAGCAAAAATATTTTGGTCATAGCATCTTAGTAGTTTGTAGTGTAGGTAGACACTTTAATAAAAGGGTAGTTTGACAGTTTGGTAGTTTAGATTTTTTTTTAAACTCATGAGTAACTAGTAGGTAAACAAGTGGCTTCCCCAACACTAAAATAGATATTTGTCACAAAGCAGCTTTACAGCAATCTGCACTGTCAGAAACAGGGGTAGAGTAGGAGCCCATTTCTGTCCCCCAGGGTACAATCTACACTAATATACCCCCTAGGGCTCATTATTGGATTTCAAGGTAACTATGTGTACCTTTTTAGGGTCAAAAAGGTATCGTACATACATGTTCCCAATCTTCTTCTTTTTTATATAATAAGTGGCAAAGTTGTTTGTTTGTCTTGAGCTAATGTTACCATTTCTCGACGGATTTTCACCAAATTTGGCAAGTAGGTCCGGAAAGGACCCGGAATTTTGCAGATATAAGTGAAATTCATGTACGGGCCCCAGGGAGGTCCCTGGGGGGCACAACATCCACCCACCTCCTCCCTTAATGCCTTATCAACACAAACTCTCGACAGATCTTCACTAAACTTGGCATGAGCTTCAACCCCCCCCAAAACCGGGCAACGCCAGGTAACCTGCTAGTTAGTATATAAATGGTACAAATAAGTACCTTAGAGGGTACTGCCCCAGTGACAAGCCAATGTACCCCTAAAGGTACAATAATATACTTTATTTTCTGCGAGTGTGGATGTAGATTTATACAGTATTTAGATCCTTAATGAGCCACCCAGAGGATTGTATATTAAATTAAGTTTGAGAAAGTTTGTGTTGTAGTGGGGTAACAGATGCCGAGCAGAGTGGAAAAAACCCCAAAAAACAAAACCCCTTACTTTATAAAATGGCAGCATAAAAAGAATGAAATCCAGTGTTCATTTATTTACTTTAATTGAATCTATTATTAATAATATTCACAATAAACAATTCTTCCATGATGCAAATATAGTCTGGCAAGAGTAAGCAAAATATTGGTCAAAATATATGGACAGCCAATCAAAATTTAGAATTGAACCCAGCTGACACTTTTTAAAAAAAAATTATTTTTGTAAAAACAGAATTCTGAACATTTTAAATCTACATAACCTTGTCAAAAATATGACATTGTAATGTACACAACATAACAAGGGTAACAGGAAATTTACTTGAGCTTGAATTTTTGACCAGAAGCACGGAGGTTACTGTTATGATGAGCAGCAGGACAACGAGCCCAACAGCCACACACAACATGGTGAACTGCTGTCTGGTAAAAATCCCCAGTATCGTCTTTGGTTCCTTTTGTTCATCTTCTTCCTCATCTCGTTGGCTTTCATGACTTTGCTTCCTCCTCTCATCCATTATTGCTCAGTTTTCTCTGAAGAAAGCTCAGCTCTGCCGTACGAGTTATGGTGTGCTGCAGTATGTCCGTTTAAAGTCTAGCTATCTTATCAATGGATCGTAAAGAAAAAAAAATATTCTGGAGAGACAGCACTTTGTTCTGCTGTTATCTGACTTCTATAAATGACTCTTGGCCCACAGAAACTAATCTGGGATTAAACTTGACACCATGAACACCATTGGTGAATGAACAGCTGAAAATGGCACTTCGGAGATATCTCGCAGGACATGTGGGACATCTATCGGATTTTCTTTTCCAGTGCAGTCTGAGGCCTGCTGGAGGTTTTCTCAGGTACAATCAGTCTAATCTTCTTCTTTGGTGAGCCATCACCTGATGGCAGGTATTCCTGGACAACAGAGACTGTTGAGGGCACTGGAGTCGTATATTTTTCAACATTCTGTGGCATATGAAACTCTTTCTGCAGATTCCTGGCATCATCTGGTGTGCTCACTGGCAGGTTCAAGCCCAGGTTTGGGACTTGAGGGTCTGTACTATTTGCTGTACCAAGTGGTTCTGTACTTTCAGCTAAAAGATTTGAACTCTGCATTAGTGAACCTGATTCCTCTGGAGTCTTTTCTAAACTTTGAGTTTCACCTGGATTGGTTGAACTTTCATCACTTTGCAACATCTCGGTACTTTTGCCCTTCTTGGATTTTTCTTCACTCTCGTGTCCTTCACTGTGCTTTTTCACCATACTCTTTTGAGATTTGTCTTTCTTGATCTTTTTGGATGTTCTCTTCACATCTTTTTCCTCGTGCTTAGAACCAGACTTGGGATAAACTTTACTTCTCCTAAGAGGGTTCAGATTGAACTTGACCTTTGGTTTATAATTTCCTTGAGATCTTGCTTTATAAAATTTCGAATGCCCCGGATGTGTGCTGCTCCTGTTTCCTTTGGTAGATACCTTTTGCTGACTTGGTTTGCTTTCCTGTCCTAATGTTTCAGACATTTTTGTCTTGTTGATTTTGTATGGACCTTCTTTTCTAGATACAAACAAGGCATGTTCCATGGACAAATCAAAGGTTACACTCCTCTGCACTCTTGCTTGATTTCCACCCTCTTGACCCATGCTGGACTGGTTGTAATTTAAAGTATCTCTGTACACAATGACCTTGGAGTTTCTGGGAAGTATACCCTCTTTTTGATTTCTAGATATATTGTCCTGGATATCATCCAAATAAGCTTGACGACATTGGCAAACTGGTAAACTACCATATCCAACATGTTGATGCTTCAAGAATGAGTGGTCCTTGTGAGTTGCCATTTTGGTGTTAAGTTGTTCTTCTGGGGTAACTGTTTGACTCTGGGCAATTGACATGTGTCTTTTCAGAGCTATCTGTTGCATTCTCATGGTCGATGTGTCTTGTCTTGAAACTCTTCTGCGATAATGTCTTTGAGCTCTACCATCTGTAATTTAAACAAGAATGTTAAAATGCATAGAAATGACCCAGAGCAAATACAATATTTGCCCCCCAAAATCCACCTTTTCATACCTCCATTGTTGATCCTTGAAGGACAAACATCAGTGTCTTTCCATTGGTTGTTGCCCAAATAGGTTGACCATTCTTCTTCTTCAATACTAGGCTGAACTCCCCTGCAGTTGGTTCTGTAATGGAAAGTCTTTCTCCTGGAACTCAAACTGCAATTTCGGCATATGAAATGGTTCCCCATTGTGTCTGGTCTGCTATCAGATGAAGTATCCTCTTTGTCCCAGGGGGGACGGCCACGATAGTTGCTGTTATAGAGCGCATAAGACATTGAGAGAGTCTCCTTGCCTTTAGAGAAGTCCCATGTCTGGCTGGACTGTTCCTCAAATTCTTTCATCCCCTGCATTGGCTTAAACCTTCTACTCAACTTCCTGTGTACAACTGCAAGTATTGCAAGTGTAATCATGACACCACCTGAAATGTCAAGGTTCTAGTGTCAAAAAATTCCAGATAAATTCACATTCATATTTCTTCATTTGGAAAACTCTTTGGTTTAATGTTAAAGGGGTAAGGTGTTTATTTTAGGGCTTTACGATGGCTCTCTGATGGACCTGGGATTTGACCTCAGAACCATGTTATCACGAGATCAGACAATAAGATTAGTTGTACTCATTAATACTGAAGTGTTTTTTTTTTCCATTACCATGTGTGCTTTAGTTAAAAACAAACAAACAAACAAACAAACAAACAAACAAAAAAACCCCAAACAATCCAGTGCTTTCAGACCAGGGTGTTCTGACTTCCAGTTTTCAATTTGTTCAAGTATTTATATTTTGGTGTATTGCTAATTATTAGAACTAAGAAAAAGACATTCATATTCCGTAACTACTTACCCAGGCAAGAACAAACAACAGCGATAACAACATCTCTGATGTAGCGCTGAGATGTGATGGAAGTATTAGCACTGGCAACCGCTGTCATGTTTCTGTCAGCTGGCATACAGTTAGCCTCGGTAAGCTCCAGAACTGTCTGAACTTTGGAGTTGTCTGAACTAGTGCATGCCATCCTCTTCCCATTGTATAACACTTTATCTGGAGACTGGATGTAGCTGTTAAGGAAATGGACTAGTTCTCTCAGCTCACAGTTACAGTTCCAGTGATTAAGGTCCAGGTTTAGCATCGAGAGCCATGAGAGATAAGAGAAAGCATCAGGCATGTACTGCAACCTGTTTCGCGAGAGATCCAGATTACTGAGACGTGGCAGACTGCGAAAACTGTCTCGGCCCACGCAAGTGATGAGGTTATCTGATAAATCCAAGGTCTCCAAGCTTCTCAGGTCAGATGACGCGAAAGTACTTGAGTTGAGGCTTGTGAGAAGGTTCCCCTCCAGCAGTAAAGTTTTCAGAGAACTGGTCTGCTGAAACCAGGATCCAATGATTTCCGTGAGAGCATTGTGGCCCAAATGAAGGGTCTCTAGTTTACGAAGCCAGGAGAATGTCAATCGATCCAGTGAGGGGCTGGAGATAAGGTTGTGGTCCAGAGATAACATTCTGAGGACAGTCAGGTTTTGAAAAGCGTTTCCTGTGATGGTAGAGATGTTGTTGTTGCTGAGCACCAAAACACTCATGTTGGATAAATCAGAGAACACGATATGATCCACGGTGTCTATGAGTCCATCAGTGAGCATCAAGGCTTTGGTTGAGTCTGGAGCCTCTGGAGATAACAGAAGAGGATCAAGATATGAACTAATGAAAGTTACGTTATAAGCTTTGTTGCACAATTGCAATATTTTGCTCAAATTGGATCTATCTTGACGGTTCACATTCGTAACTGCAGGCTGACCCATATCTGTCTTTACCAAGAACACACCGTTCCCCTGAGACTTCAAGCATTTGCACATCAGTTTTTTGGTCATCTGTTTCACTACACTACTTCGATAAGGTTTCGATAAGTTCCTTCTAGTTTTGCTTGGCTCGATTCCTCAAATATAAGATCAATCACCAAGTTCCTCATCCAGCCACTGAATATAGTGTAGTCACTGCCATCTCTGTCCTCCGTTGTTTCATTTCTATTTTAACATCTCATCTCATTATCTCTAGCCGCTTTATCCTTCTACAGGGTCGCAGGCAAGCTGGAGCCTATCCCAGCT
>JAODOC010000016.1:40841185-40856974 GCA_027575955.1 Nemapteryx nenga | reverse complement strand
ATCACAATTTTTCCCGTTCTGATGTTTGAACATTGTGAACATTAACTGAAGCTCTTGATTTGTATCTGCATGATTTTCAAGGGATCGGCTGATTAGAGAACTGCATCAAATAAAACAGCTGCAGGTGGATGTCGGGGTATTCCTAATAAAGTGGCCAGATATGAATGCACCTTCTTGCTGTGTCTTTTTATAGGGACCTCCTGGACCTCCTGGACCTCCAGGATTAAAGGTATCAACTTATTTTGTGTCTTAGACTAATTTTGGAAAGGTGTCACTCTGCCATGTGGCTTTGTATATGTACAGTATGTGTCTCTGAGTCTTTTAGGGTTCCCAAGGACGATCTGGAGTTCCAGGACTTCATGGTCCAAAGGTACATATTACAGTGTATATTACTTATGTTACTTATATATCTAATATTAAAGCTTTTCATGTGAATATTTTGCTTCACAGACATGATTCACAATTCAGCCTTGTGTTTTCAGTATAATGATGGATCTATTGATTTTACTGGATGTGGACGATTCAAATTGCTGTCGATGTACAATACAACGATGTATCATGGTTTAATATGTGTAGGGAGGTCAGGGTCCTCCTGGAGCACCTGGTCCACGAGGAAGAGGAATATTTTTTGCGAATAGTGACCGGGGTATAAAGGTAACATGTAGTTAGATTCAATTCTGCACTGAATTTTTAAAGGGGATGACCTGCACACGGTTCAATTATTTTATATCATTCCCTGAGATATTTTATAAAGTTTGCTAGTTTTTTTTTTTAATTGAAAAAATGCCTTGGTTCTTTTCTCTCATGTATGGCATGAAATCACTATAGGATAAAAAAGGCTGATTTTGCAGCTGTGGCTTTAAATATTAAATATGCAAATAACTTCACCTGATTGGCTAGCATCTTTAAACGAGAACTCCATCATCCACACCCAGTGAATTGTTTAGCTACAGGCTTCATGTTGCTGTTTTTAAGGTTTTTTTCTTTTTTTCCATGTTTAACATTAGCTGAACAGTTTTGACTGGTCATACAAGCAAACTAGGTTTCAGTCCAAAAGAAGAATATTTAAGTTATTCCACGAAATCGAGTCGTACATGAGCTGATAGCTGATGAGGTGCGTAGCATAGAGTTGGCTATAATCCATGTATAACGAGATTGAGTGGAATAACTGTTTTATTCTCTCCACGTTCACTGGATTTTGAGAAACAGAGCATTTTTATTTGTATTTTTTTGCAAATTCAATAAATCAAAATTTTATACAAAACGTCCGATAAAATCATTTCTGCTTAGAATGTAAACAAACCGGCGAAATGACAGGAGCAATTTGTGGAAAATGCGATAATAATAATTCTTGAAAAAAAAACCCATACACACACATATATATATATATATATCTCTTACAATTAAATACTTTCATTCCATATTTTGTTGCTTTTTTTTATATTTTTGGGGTTTTGTTTTCAAGTAGAGTTTTTACTTCATGCTCAGTTGGTTCAGCAACATGCTCCACCATTTTGTTTTCTTCTTTAGGGTTTGTTGGTGGTTGGTAAACCAACTTAAAGGTGCATTACTGCCACCAACGGGGCTGGAGTGTGGAACAGGAGCTATTGGGGGAGAAACCAACTACATTCTTTTAGCTATTTCTGTTTCTTTTAAATACTTGATAACAAAGTGACATATCTGACTTGATGTGCGCCACTATTTTGTTTTTCTCCACTCACGGTATATGAGCTGATATCCTAGTAGTAGAGTAGCCAATCAGAGCGCGATTGCTCATATCCAGTGAATGTGGATAGAATGAATTACAATATCCAATAGAGTGTATAATGTTTGACTTTTTGGAAGTTTTGTTCGTTTTAGTAACAGTTTGCAGACTCCAACAGTGTTGACATGGCTCCATCTTCTTGATTTAGATTGCTATGGGCGGTCATATGTTAATGACGGGGTAGTGACATCAAAAATGAAACGAGATGCATGCACATTTGTAACTGATCTGGCCTGAGTTTCCCAAAAGCATCGCAGCACGAAGATCACCATTAAACGGTAGCGCGAGGAACACAATGAACACTCTCTCTCTCCTATTTAAGACGCTCTTAGCATTAAGAGGCTTTTGTGAAACCCACCACTGTTCTCTCCACCTATTTTCTTTGTATGCTAGTTCCAGACTGGGAAGGTACCAGTCCACTTTGAAAGGTTCAGTACGTCCCCAAGTCCCATTGCCATATCCACAGCATGTCCCCTTTAAAAATTCAGGTTTTCTGTAAAAGTTTAAAGCTTTGAAAATGTGTTATTGTTCCTGTAATTATAGTATATCTACCTCCGAAGACTACAAAACGGATCATTTGCACAAATGTCTCTCCTCAGGGTGAGCCTGGAGACGAGGGAGAAAGAGGCTGTGATGGTAAACCTGTGAGTTTTTCTACATGTATTTTTCAAGCTGAAAATTATGCCTTTTTTTCTTTATCAGTTTCCATGGGATCCTGGACTTTTCTTTAAACAGTCTATAGAGCTTGTACTCGTCTTTCCTTCTTGTAGGGACGCCCGGGCCCTTCCCTTCAGAAAGGTGAAAAGGGGGACAAAGGTGTCCAAGGGGCTGAGGTAGATTTAAGGCTGTTTTTGTTTTTTTTCCCCAAAATATCACTTTCAATACTTCGCTACAGGACAGTGTTACATGACAGCTAGCATGTGCAATGCTCACAGTGATAGGTTAAGCGCAATTAAATGTTATTATATAATCCACTGTAACACTTAAAATTGTAATCATTGGTAAATGAATGTGGTATAAAATGCTGTTATTGAAAAATAATCAACCAAACAGAAACTTTATTCCCTCAGACTAGCCTGTTCTTGATCATTTTCCTATAACAACATGACACCAAGTCTTTTATTCCTTTCAGGGTGACTTTAAAATAATTAAAGTAGCTGTAGTGCTAAATAAGCTAACCCATTTAGCTGTAGCGTCATTCCTGCTACACTTGCTATAATTGTATATATTTCTTTACACATCTGGATGTTTTATTCAACTAATAATATTGCATAATTATAAAGTATTGATATCTTAATGTTTTACATTTAGGGAAAACTAGGAAAGGAAGGAGAACCTGGATTACAAGGATTGACAGTAATTTTTTATATATATTTCAATTTTTTTATGAACACTGTGTATTTCTGTTATCCCGTCATTTGATTATAAATATATATTGGCTGATAAAGCCTGTCTTTGTATCCTGTATCTTTCCTTAAATATTCTTAAATTTATTCAGAAGTACATAAATATCTGTCTTATGAGTATGAGCATGTGTCTTTAATCATTTGAAGGGTAAAAAAGGAGCCCGTGGGCCTCCAGAACACTTACCTGGCCCACCAGGACCCAAGGTGAGTGTACGTTTTTGTAAAATTCTCACAAACTTGTTTTCTGGAACTTTAACTGATACAACAGTCACGTTTTCATAAGTGATGTGGATTAAATCTCAGGAAATGCTACAGCTCCAGTATGAATGTTGTCTTTTCATCTTTACCAGGGTGAGAAAGGTGATCATGGTCCCTCAGGTCCCCCTGGAGACATACATGAAGTACATTTATTATTTTGTCATCATAATAATTGAATAAGCTGACTTTAATATGTTGCTTTTTTTTGCTTTTTTATTTTATTATTATTTTTTTATTTTTTACAATTCAGATCACTGATCCCATTGTATGTTGAATCTCAAATACTTTAAAAAAAAATTACATCTCCAAGTTAAATGAGCTTCACTGTGGATCCACAGGTTGGTAGATGTCTACTGAAGGGATATGAGGGAGATGCTGGTTGTGAAGGAGAGCCTGGGCCGCCTGGTATGAAAGGTTAGTACATCTGAAGGTGTATACTTGGAACAGATGGATGTTAGAATTACAAATATTTAGTTTTCGGCTTCAAATCTTTGTATCCTAAATTCTATTCCTACTTTGTTCTGTGACACTGCTAAAGCTGATTCTTCTCCTGACTGTTTTATTCCTCTTATACAACAGCAATTTGCCAACATTTCCTATTTTTATTTATTAATGAACACATACTTTTATCTGTTTAGAGTTACATTAAATGTAACAACAACTCTGTTATTGAATGGGGAACATCTGTAAAACAAGTTCACTCCTGTTATCACTCACATTCATCGTGGCTATCCCTTGACAGCAAAGATGATGTTCTCCTAGTCATTAGCAGCTTGGTCTCGGTGGGTTCTCAGGTGGCTGAGGAGCCCAATCCTTTGATTTATAGGATTTGTTGAAGATGCTGCAGATGTTGGTGGTGGGAAGGCACAGCCTCCTCTTCTCCTTGATGTGGTTTGTCCATTGGTTTTCAAAATTCTTGACTCTTTTTCTGATGGTTGCTCTTCAGACACTACGGTTTCTGGCCTAGTCTTCCCAGTTGTTCCAGTTGATGCTGCAGCTTTTCAGGTTTTGTTTCATCAGGTCCTTGTATTGTTTCTTATGTCCTCATCTGGACCACTTTCCTTCTCTGAGTTGGGAGTAGAAGATCTGTTACGGAAGTCAGCTGTCATCCATTCTGATGACGTGGCCAGCCCACCACAGTTGGCTTTGGATGATGATAGACTTGATGCTTGGAAGTTTAGCTTCCGCTAAGATGCTGGCATTGGTACGGTAGTTCTCCCAGCTGATGCAAAAGATACTCCTCAAGCAGCATAGGTGGAAATGCTTAAGGATCTTCAGATGGTGGCCAGGTTTCGGATCCGTAGAGAAAAGCTAGGATGATCACAACTCTGTAGATGTGGATCTTCATTGCGTCTTGGAGGTCTCTGTTTTGGAAGACATGAGCGCGCAGTAGCAATGAACAGTTTTAACAAGAAACTGCAAAGCACAATTCTGCAATTCATCTGTCCTGAAAACTTTCCCATGCCAAAAAAAGAAAGTAAAATTATTGCTTTACTTCTGAAGGTTACAAAGTGCTGACAATGGAGATTCCATCCAAAAATGTTAAATGTTACGGTGTAAAGTGATGTATGCAAAGAATTAAAAATATACATTTTTTGTTAATATCTTTTACAATTTCTAGGCATTGCAGGATTTCCAGGACCACCAGGACTTCCAGGTAACTATAAATATGTGAAGGATATACACCAATTAATTAAAAACATTCAAAAAATTATAGAACATGCAGGTAAAATAATATGCATGAAAAACTTACATATACTGTACTGTAGTTCCTACAAAAATTCAAATGAGAATGCCTTAACTGGAAAACTAAATTCTTTTGAAACAGGCAAACAGATAATGTTCCAAGCTTCCATCTTTTTCACCTGTGTCAAATGTAAAAACAAAAGAAATTATAACATTTATAACCTTTTTAGATTCTTCTTAGAACTTCATAGAAAAATAATCCTCCCTGTGCTGTAGGTACAGTACTTCATGTAATTAATTAGCTTGTGTATGTTTGTAGGTTCATATGCCCTTGGACCTATGGGGCCATCAGGTCCACCAGGCCAAAGAGGACCCAAAGGGGAGAAGGGTAATGAAGCACCAGATCAGATTGGACCTTCAGGTAGAGATGGTCCTCAAGGACTACAGGGTCCTCCTGGAGACCCAGGACCCCCAGGATCAGTACTGCTTCCAGGTTACAAAACTTTTCTACATAACATGACTTGACATTATTGGAGGTGATAAATGTGATTTTGTTAAATTAATAATAGAATAGAATCTTCAGTCTTCTTTCTGATCTTGTTTTCTATAACATTTACTCATTGATTATCTCCATGTGTCGAAGATCCTCCAACCAATAAATTCAAGGGTCTTCCGGGTGTTACTGGTACTGATGGCCTTCTGGGACCAAAGGGTACACAAACTGTCATGATGAAATTCTACTATAGGTTGTATATAATTAAAGAAACAGAAACATGTTTTGTGGGCTTGGCATCATTTTATTCTTAGAAAGTTTTCATATGTATGTAAATAGGGATTTCTTGTTTGTTATTACAGGTGATAAAGGGGAGCCCTGCTATGAATGTTGCAATGGACTTACAGGTCCTCAAGGCCCACCAGGTCCTCAAGGCCTTCCAGGTATATAATATTATCCAGACCACAGTTACAATGTTTACAATTAGCTAGAGTATATTTATTGTAGCATTAAATAAAAGCCACTTGAAACTCTGTATACTATTTTATACTTGTAGGTGTAAATGGACCACCTGGCCCAAAGGGAGATGCAGGTTTTAAAGGTGTTGCTGGTTTACCAGGTTATGAGGTATAATAATAGCGATGATACAATTTTGTATCTAAAGATGCAATGGTAGTCCGTTTACCTTATAAAAATTAGAATGAGATTGAAACTAATCAGATGGTACACACGTACGTAATTTGTAGCTAGACTAAAAAAAAAAACCCTTTGCTGAGTGTCTTTTTGGGCTTTCTTCACTCACTGGCCACCATTATAATCTCTTGAATAACAACCAAGCACGGATAACCCAGAGCCAGTGACTGTGAGCCGATTGATTGATTGACTGATATCAATATAAGGCCTAGTGCACATCCATTTTTTGGTCACAGTATAATTTTCAGTCTATCTACTTACACTTTTTCATCCACAACAAAACATGAAAATGATAGAAAACAGCATGCTGTACGCTGGGTTTCTGAGCCATAATCTTGACATCATTTCTGCCATTTTTGCTTGTTTGTATGACATAAAGGCAAAAAAACACACTTTCTCACACAGCACAGCATTGCTTATCATTTCTGCCATCATATGAAAACCATACATCAAGGAAAGCTAAATTTCCTCGTATTCACACTACAATGCAGAAATGGTGTTTGTCAGGTTGCATGTCAAAAAAAATTCTTTCCACAACTCCTGAACTTGTGTTCAACCACGGTTGCATCACTTTGAAGCTGGTTGTTTTGGTCTGTACTTGAAGTGTAATGGTGCAGCCTGAACACAGGGGTTTAATTTAAATCAAACTAAATATCATAGACATGAAAGCATCTTAACTTCAACCTTTATGCAGATATTTGGCAGGAGGTATAGTGACACTAAATATAAACATGACAAATCTTTGTCCAAATTTGGTTGATTGTAATAAGGTTCTTTATTTGCTGAAGGGACCTCCAGGGCCACCTGGACTTCAGGGTGTACCAGGAGAAAAGGGAAGTGGAGGAAGCTCTTATCACCTTGGAATGAAGGGAGATAAGGGGTTGCCAGGATTGCCAGGCCTTCCTGGTCTAGATGGTCTCTATGGTTCACCAGGACACCCTGGATCTAAAGGACCACCTGGGGCCAAGGGTAATTCTGTAAGTGATACTGCTTCTCAGAGGGCATTTTCTTTTAGAATTATTTAGATGTGGACTTTATATTTGTAACTACAGAATGATGTTTTGCTTGGTCCATATAATTTGAAGCAAGTGTTCACTCCCCAAGGAACCTAAACTACAAAGCTGGCCTACAACTGAGCATTTCATCACAAGACAAAAATATTGGTCATTTTGTGATTAGGGTGTGACTTTAGCCCCCATGGGAGATCCAGGACCTGCTGGGTTACCAGGAATTCAAGGAAACCCTGGGCCAATTGGGCCACCAGGTCCTTCAGGTTTTGGAGTACCTGGATTTCCTGGCCAGAAAGGCAGCCATGGAGTTCAAGGCATCAGAGGCCCACCTGGACCCCCAGGCAAGGAAGAAAAACATATGTGATGTGTTGTAAATACTCACCCTTTTGGTGGTGATGTAAAACTTTGATAATCATTTGGTAGGTGAGAAAGGAGAGTGTAGTAGTGGCGGCACAGGATATCCAGGTCCAAAAGGCCAGAAGGGACTTCCAGGGCCAGATGGACCACGAGGTACATCCTAGGGCAGCCACAAGCATTATTGCTGCATCTTATCCTGTTTTACTTACTGGGCCTATGTGTACACAGGCAGTCCTGGATCCCCAGGTCATCCAGGCATTCCAGGCTTCCATGGTCCAAAGGGAGACAAAGGCACTTCATTGCATCCAAATGTTGGACCACCAGGGACCAAAGGTGTGCATACAATCAATTTATGCATTCTTATATTCAATTCAATTAGCAGCCCTAACAGTTACACCTTGAATGTGTTAAACTGTCAGTGTACAATGTGTATGCAGGTGATAAAGGCCAGCCAGGGCCACCAGGAGTTCCAGGAATTGGTTTAAATGGACTACCTGGACCAACGGGACTGCCGGGAATACCAGGGTCAAAGGTACAACAAATAACACTTATATACTGTGTAAATATTTTGGACATCAGGTTCACTACTAGAAGGAATTATCTGTAGGGTGACCCTGGATATGGCCCACCAGGGCTAGAAGGATTGGCAGGAATTCCAGGTGATCCAGGTGTTAAAGGTCTTCCAGGAGACCCAGGTGTTCCTGGTTTCCCTGGATCATTTGGAATTGCAGGAAGGCCAGGGGTGTTAGGCCCAAAAGGTACACACCTCACAAGAAAACAGGCTAATATATTCATGATTCACACATTTCTTATGAATCATGTGATCATGTGGAATCATGTGGTTTCAATACAGGAAATAAAGGTGCAGTGGGTGTTCAGGGATCACCAGGTGAACCAGGTGACTGTCACCAAGCAACTGGTCCACCAGGAAGTAGAGGTCAACTAGGCTACAGAGGTTAGCAAGCACATGCTTATCTCAAATATGGCCATGGAGTTACAGTATGTAAACATGAACTACTAAGGAAGGTATATCATAATTTTGATTGTTGAAAATACCTGTCTTACGCATACAAGTGCACTTTCAGGACCAAGTGGACAGAAAGGCTGTAGGGGGAGCCCTGGTATGCCAGGCTTTGGTAAGCCTGGTCTGGCCGAACCCCAGGGACCACCTGGGTCTTCAATGCAGGGAGCACCAGGGCCTCCTGGAATACAAGGTCTCCCAGGGCCAAATGGAATTTGTGGTGTACCAGGTAAAACCTGTTTGGAATAAACCTTGCCATATTTTGAAACATGTGAAAATGTAATTTTTTGTTGATTCTCTGATTGGTAACCAGGACCCAAAGGTGAACAAGGGCCACCAGGACCATCAGGTGTTGAAGGCCCAGATGGCATCTTTGGACTCACTGGACCACCTGGTCCCAAGGGTAAGGCATGAAGCTTCAACATACACACACACATTTGCTACTAATGTTTCAAAGTAAGATAAACAATACAAGAGTTACATTCTGCTGACAGGATCTCAGGGCTCGTCTGGAAAAAAAGGACAGGAAGGGCCTCCTGGTGTTCATGGAGATCCTGGAATACCTGGGCCTCAAGGTCCTTTCATAGTGGAACATGGGCCTCTAGGAGACCCAGGTCCACCAGGTAAGTATCATCCAACAAGGATACCCTTTTTGTGAAAATGTAATATTTTTAAAATCCACTGTTGTGAATAGCTTCCATATCTTACCATTTTATTCATAACTTTTACAGCAATCTTAGTTTGCAATTTAGTTTGGAGCCTATACCAGCAGCGGTAGGTGTGAGGCAAAAATAAACCTATGATGGGACCCAAGTCCATAGTCGGCAACCCTGCATACATACATTCACAGACTATTTCATACCTAGGGTCAATTTCACCAATTCACCTACATGTATTTTTCTAGAATGTTGGTCGGAAAGCAGAGAACCTGGAAGTGGCAACACTACTAACTCTATGGCAATTCTACCCCACTCAGTAAAAAAATCTATTTTTGCATTAAACCTTAACAGGATCACCAGGTTTACTTGGTAAAAGGGGAGATACAGGACTCCCAGGACCTGAAGGAATTAATGGGATTAATGGGGCACCAGGAAGGCCAGGACCACCAGGTGCATTTTCAGGCATATTGTACAAGAATTTGAGGGAATTATGACTTGTTTTGAAATTTGTCTTGGTAGGTATGGGGTTATCATTTTAAGTGACTGTTTTCTAGGCCCTGTTGGTGATAGAGGTGTTGACAGCTATGTTCCTGGTGAACCAGGCAAGGTTGGGCCTAGAGGTGATCCTGGATTTAGAGGTTTTCCTGGTGAGTGCCACAATGTATGGAGCTGTGCAGTTATCCTGTTTTCAGAGTTTCAATTCTTGCATTTACTTGGTGGCATATACTTGTTTCATAAGGTCCTCGAGGTATGAAAGGAGAACCAGGTGAACCTGGAACCACAGGGCATAGAGGAGAAGATGGTGCTACTGGACTCAAAGGACAAAAAGGTGACCGGAGTACAGGCATCCTGGGGCATCCTGGCCCAAAAGGTCAAAAGGTAGAAAGTGTTCTCTGTACTTTGTGTTCCCTAATACTTAACGCCACTGGCTGTGGTTACATACAATGCATATATGTTGTCTTCTCACAGGGAGAGCCTGTATTTGGATGTAAAGGAGAGAAGGGGAATGTTGGATTACCTGGTCCACCAGGTGACCTTGGGTCAAGAGGACCTCTGGGAGACACTGGAGCCCCTGGATATGCAGGTGAACACTAATTTACTGAGCACAGTTATTGCTAGTGCTTTTAGAATGACATTTGTTCATGTCGTTCTTTTTTACTTTCTATTTTTTTTTCTATGTGCCTGTTTCAGGGCCCCCAGGAACACCTGGTCAGCCAGGCTCGCATGGTGCCCCTGGATCTCCTGGACCTACAGGCCCAAATGGAAATCAAGGTGCATGTCTGTTTACACTGTAGATTATTCACTACTTGCCATCAGTTTTGACGTTTTTCGTGTCCCTTAAAAGTTTCTTTTTGTTATTTTATATTTTGTTCCCTTAAGGTCCTGATGAACCATAAGTTTTGCATAATGTTCTGTCAATGTGTAGCAAACAATTATTGGTAGAGCATAACTATTTTACCCTGGAGGTACAGATAAGTCAATTATGTTTTGGTTAGAATGAGTAACAGATATTAACTTTGCATCTGGTTGCAGGGACTCCTGGCCTTCCTGGTCCTCCTGGACCTGTTGGCCAAAAAGGCAACCAGGGTCAAGATGGCTTCCCTGGACCACCAGGTCTAAGGGGGGACAATGGTAGAAGCCTACATTCATTGCATTTCATTCAGTGTGCTTCAGCTTTCCAGTGACTGGATGTGGTGTTTGTCTGTATTAATGTTTCACAGAAAATTAAAAATTCCACAAATCCTAGAACATTTGAAATGTAGTGTACTATGTAAGCTGCAAATGTGTTGCATGTTTTTCAGGTTGTACAAACCCTGTTCCGGGTACAAAAGGACATAAAGGGCAAGCAGGCAAGTATTTAAATAAATGCTGTACCTGCATTCTAACTGTAATTGTTTGCATGATTCCAATGTATTTTTTGCTCACCAGTTTGTAATAAAAGAACATCAGGTTTAATTGAAATCTGCAACATTGTCAGGTCCAAAGGGAAACAGGGGACTTAAAGGTAAACCAGGTAATGGGCTTCTTGGTCCTTTGGGAACAAAGGGACCCCCAGGGCCACCAGGACCTAATGGCTCTCCTGGATATCCTGGGGTTCCAGGAGAATGTTTATCTGGGGAAAAAGGAGAACCTGGTCTTCATGGAAGACCTGGAAGTCCTGGTGAGGGAGTCATTCTCACTTTCCAGCACCTCTTTCACTGTGGGGTTTTCAGTCAGCTTCCTAATCTCAACTTGTCAAATTCCCAGGGCTACAAGGCCCCAGAGGTCCTCCAGGAGATTGTCTACTGAAAGGGGACAAGGGAGACAGGGGACTGCCAGGCATGCCAGGTCTTGCTGGAGAGAAGGGAACCCAAGGACACCGTGGTCTCCGGGTGAATTACTCCTCTAAACTCCTGTTGTTGTTGTTGTTTCTTTTTTATCTCAGTTAATTAAAGTTTATATAAGTATGAGGGCATTGATTCTGAACTAGGGTCTGTTTTTTGGCCTCTTCACCAATACAGTGACATCTAATTTTGATTTATCATTGCTGGCAGGGACCTGCTGGTGCTCCTGGTGCCCCTGGGACAAAAGGTGACCCAGGGCTTCCTGGGCTTCCTGGACTTCCTGGTAAGGGGGCAATAATTTATCTTTTTATAAATCAATAAACTGTACAGGACTACATGAATATGTTTAAATGGATGATTCATTTGAGTGCTAACTTGGTATTCTTTATCCAAGACCCAGTGACCCAGTATCAGGATATATTTATTGATAGAGACTTAAACATTTATGTAAGTTGCCCTGGAAAAGGGCATCTGCCAAATGCCATAAATATAAATGTAAACTTAAGTTAATTCTACTACTATAAATAAGATTTTTTTTTTTTGTTTATTGAAAGCAAAAAAAGATTAAAACTGAAAACAACTCGAAAGCATAGAGCTGCTGTGAGTCACCCTGGCTGCCTGGCAAAAGTCAGGTTTGATGAAAGGTTTTTGATTTATAGGTCATATGATATAACAGCTATGTCGCAGGTCATTATACCTGAAATAGAAATAGCAAAATACGGTACATGAATAACACAAATGATATTACATTTGAATAACATCATAGCTCTTTGTGACCCAAATGACTGGAGCTCAGATTAGAGTGACCCTTTTATCATCAACAAGGGCTTGCGTTTTATACAGCTATTATATCAGTCATATTGTTATGCAATAAAGACACTTACAGTATGTACTTCGCATTCAGGTGAACCTGGAGAGTCAAGCTACAATCTTGGACAGAAAGGTGAACCTGGATTTCCAGGAGTTCCTGGACCACCGGGTTAGTTCATTCTGGAGTCAGCTGTTTTAGTAGTCACAACATCTTTGTAGTTTTTGTGTTAAACATTTCAGTCAACACACATGCATTAGAAATATGTGAAAATTCAACAGTTCCCATCCTTCATGTGTTTATGGTCTTCACGTGTTAGGTTTAGATGCACATAGTTCTTGTATACCAGTAATTACTTTGCCAGGGGATCCAGGGCCAAAGGGAAACCCTGGAGATCGTGGGCCTTCTGGATTTTCTGGGTCACCTGGAATACCAGGGCCAACAGGTGCGGTGTTACATTTGTTTATTAGGAGAGGTGATGTCCATATTAATGAATCTGTTGAGAGGCGTGTTGTGTGATGGAAACATCTCTTTTTGTTTAGGCTTGCAAGGCCCCAGAGGACCTCCAGGCCAAAGTGCTCCAGGACATCCTGGTTTCCCTGGACAAAAAGGAGATAAAGGGGCACCTGGACTACCAGGTTGGTGCCTAAAGTGAAAAATATTGTACATATCAATGCATAAATGAATGAATGAATGAATGAATGAATATAAATGCAAACGGTCTCTCTTTAGGACCAGATGGCTATGTGGGGCAGCCAGGAAGGAAAGGTGTTCGAGGACCTCTAGGAAAGGCAGCCCAAGGAACTCTCAATAGCTTCCTTCTGACCAGACACAGCCAGAGCATCCAAGTTCCCAACTGCCCACAAGGAACTACATTCATTTATTCAGGATATTCCCTGTTATTCATCTATGGGAATGAGAGGGCACATGGACAAGACCTGGGTAACATTCATGTTCACATAGGAGTAGTATGTTGATATTGGTGACATAGCTATAAATCTCTACAACAGACCTTTCGTTATCAGAAAGGGTTCCAACCCTGTTACGAAGCTAAGACCCCTTAATTATCTCAAAGAAACCCACAGAGAAGCCTTTAAGAACCCATTTTTCCAAGAGTATATCAAGTATCAAGACAATTTGAGTTAATCTGAAATGCCTGAACAGGTTCTCTAGATTAAGAAAAAAATATTGCTGTTAATTTGCCAAACAGCAAGAATGTTCCCAGTTTGAACCTGCCAGTTGACTGGGGTCTTCCTCCGTGGAATTTGTATGTTCTCCTCATGCCTGTGTGGGTTTCTCTTGGGTTCTCTGGTTTTCTCTCACAGTCCAAAGGCATGCAGATTAGGTCAGCTGGCTACTCTAGACTGTCCATAGGTGTGAACTCGGTGAAATAGTTGTGATTGTCTGTCTCTCGCCCAATGTCAGCTGGGATTTGCTCCAGCTCAACCACAACCAGCAACAGATAAGCAGCATAGAATATGAATGAATGAATAACTTGGAGTTTGTATTACACACAGTCAGTTAAAGCCTCTATTGCAAGAGAGCTGCATAAGAAAAATCTAACAGTTTTTGAGATATGAACCGCATATAAAAGTGAATTTTAGTAAGCTGATTGGGCCATCCAGAGCTTCAACTTAAACATCCTCATAAACCAACTCTGAATTGGTTTCATTGAGGGAAGCCATGGCCTAATGGTTAGCGAAGCAGCTCTGGCGCCAAAAGGTCACTGGTTCGATTCCCTGGACCAGCAGGGATGGCTGAAGTGCCCTTGAGCGAGGCACCTAACCCCCAACTGCTCCCCAGGCTGATCTGGGTATGTTGTACATTGCTCTGGATAAGAGCATCTGCTAAATGCTTGTAATGAATTCAGACAACTTTTCTTGCAAATATTGACGCCTCTGACTCTGAATATGGCTTGCAGTGCTTCATGCCTTGAAAAAAACTTTTTCTTCAGGCACATCAGGTAGCTGCCTGCCTCGTTTCTCCACCATGCCCTTCCTCTTCTGCGATACAGAGCACACCTGCCGCTATGCCTCGCGCAACGACTACTCCTACTGGCTATCCACAGATGAGCCCATGCCCACCAAAATGGAACCAATCAGGGGGGATGTTCTGGTAAAATACATCAGCAGGTAAGGAACCAGGAAAACAGTTCCTTATGGATTCGACATATTACTGGAGACACAGATTCCATGTTGGATTTGCATGTTTTTAACAGATGTTCGGTGTGTGAGAGCACAGCCAATACCATCGCCATACACAGCCAGACCACAAAGACACCCGAGTGTCCAGAAGGCTGGTTTTCGCTCTGGACTGGCTACTCTTTTGCTATGGTAGGAGTTGGGATTTTCTTGTTTTTGGTGTGCAAGGTGCTTCTTTAGTTTTGTATTAGCTACAAGTTGAAGGTAGCTAACAAGAAATGGAAGTCTTTGTTTGGAAATTATGTGGAAATTCAGTCAGCTGGGATTGATGCCAGCTTCTGGATAAGTGGTATAGATAATGGATGGATGGATGGATTTATAATAAACATCCAGTTACAGGAATTATTTGCACCCTTGGTAAAGATCTCCCCTTGCTAATGAATGAACAAATGACAAATCAATTCTATTCTGACTCTTTTTCTCTGTCAGCAAACCGGTGCTGGTGCCGAGGGCTCAGGACAATCCCTCATCTCTCCTGGTTCCTGCCTAGAGCATTTCAGACAAGTCCCTTTCATCGAGTGTCATGGCCGTGGCACATGTAACTATTACCCTGACTCCTACAGCTACTGGCTGGCTTCCCTTGATGTAGAAAAGATATTTCGGTGAGGTTGAGGTCGAAACCCTTTTTACTGTTTTATTATTTTCATTTAAATCCAGTCTACATCAGTGTGTGTGTTCTCTTACAGTAAACCCAAGCCCAAAACAGTGAAAGGACCAACCATGACGAGTGTCATCAGTCGCTGCCGTGTGTGTATGAAAGTAAACCAAAAGCAATTTAGTGTAATCTAATTAAATGAGCTGCGTTTCATTGCACTATACTAGCAGAACATTTCAGAAATTCTGTGGATGGCTGTTTTCACACCTCATGCGATGCGCCAGTTGGACTTATGGCCAGTAGACTCATCTTTCTGATTTTTCAACTTCTCAATTTCTGAATCTTGTATCTCACAAAATTAAAGGAAATGAATCATGAAATATGAATTTATTTGTAATTAAAGGTCCCATGGCATGAAATTTTCACTTTCTGAGGTTTTTTTAACGTTAAAATGAGTTCCTCTGACCTTCTTAAGTCACCCCAGTGGCTAGAAATTTCATAATGTGTAAACCA
>JAODOC010000016.1:40536194-40546731 GCA_027575955.1 Nemapteryx nenga | reverse complement strand
AAAAAAAAAATCATGCACTTGCTGCCCTTTTTCTGACTTTGAGCCCCCGCCCCTCTATAATCCTGTGCACGTCCCTGTCCCTGATGTCCACAACTTAGCTAGACCTCAATTTAGAGTGTATTTTAAATTTACAACTCAATTACAACTCGCATCTTTACACTTATATCTGAAAATAATCGATAAATTGATGTAGAGTGAGTTCACCTGCATACCTAAATAAAGGTTATGAATACATGAAAATTTAAGATTTAACTTTGTGTGTGTGTTCTCTAAACATTTCTCAAGTGCACCAAAACCATCCTGAAGGAGCAATAGCATGGTGCTGAGTGTTGTGTGAAGCAGCATGAAACGTACCTACATGTGATGTGAGCGTGTCTGATAAGGTCGAAGGAATCGAATGGACATTTGCACATTGCATTCATCAGCTTTAGATTTCGTTAATGAATGAGACCATTCTCCACGTCTCTGTTTCTATAAAGAAGGTTTGTTCCCTTCTCCCTGTGTAAAGAGACCGTAGTGATGATTCTCACACAACCGTGCACACACACACACACACACTTAGCCTGGCCTGCAGTGTACAATAAGCACTATGTATATATTTACTGTTATACTGCGCTGACACTAGACACTCCTCATGTAAATATTAAAATTAGGTAACATTTATCTTCTTTTACAACATTTTTGGGTTTTTTGCTTATTATTAGATTAATTAATACCTTCTGACAAAACAGAGTCAAGAATATAATCATACGGTGACATGAACACAAATTGGATAAATTAATATTTATACTTAAATAATTACAGTATTTAGCTTCCGAATTAGCCTGATATATATATGTTTTTTCCTATCGAACATTTTCTTGTCTAATATAGACTGAATTGAATCAACACAGGTGCAAATGTCACAAACGTCCATTAGGTCCATCTATCGTCATTAAAACAAACGCTCCATATTAAAATACACTCTTAAGGTTATAAAAGGCTTCTTCAAATATGTTTTCATGGTTCATTGAACAGTTAAAGGTGTGTGTGTGTTTGGAATGCAGATAAAAAGAAAAAAAACAACATCAGCATCAAAAACAGAGCAGGTTGCAAACTGCCTGAAGTGCCCTTATTTCTTGAAGTGCACTAGGTGCTTCAGTTAATTGTGTGCTGCTGATCTGAGGGTGCTTTTTGAAGGAGTGTACAAGTTATGTGCTTGAGCTGATGGTCCTGAACCTTGAAGGTTACATCTGAGTTAGCGATCATGTTATTCGCGCCAATTTGATGGCATGTTTATAACATCTCCATCAATCAAATCTCAGCTTGAATTCAACACTTCAACACTTAAAATTAGTGTTGAATTGTTTTATCCAGAGTGACTAACAAATGAGGACGGATCAGATCCAAGGACAGAGCTGTTGAAGGAGAGGATCGATTCTCCCAATGACCAGACGTGTCATACAGTAAGAAGACAGAGAGAGAAAGAGAACCATGACTAAAAACAAAAGCAGTATTAAAGGATTATACTTATCGGCCTGTTCGGTTTTTAGCCATGTTGAATTTAGTTCATTTGGTCCGCGGTAGGCGTCGCTTATCCGTGCGATCTTCACGAGACTTGTGCGAGACTTCGAAACGTGAAGGGCCGCCATTTTGAAAACTGTATTTGTATTTCCAAACGAAGTATTGCACAAAAAACGAGTTTAAATGACGATTACTGCCTACTTTTTCCAAACTTTGCTTACGTCAGCATTCGAAAGAGGGCGCGCGCGTCTTTTGACAATGTTGGCAGATGTCGGTCACTTTGATTTCCGCTGTACGTTTTACTTCCGTCCTACGATGTCTCGCACAGGTCTCAACGAATCTCGTTTACGGCCATTGCTTTGACATATGGACTGATATATTACAGAGCATATTTCAAACACTCATAACTTGCTACAGCAGCGACAAAATAGCGATCAAAAATGCATTCCGATATTTAATAAAATGAGAAATAGAATTTTAATGATAACATTTGCCTTCAGTTCTCCTTTAAAGAAGCCATTCTGTATTTACTCATTAGACTTGATTTGACTTTTTCAAGCATATTTAAGAGTAATTAATATTCTGCTGTACGTTTTCATACACCTTTTTTTTTTTTTTTAATTGGCATAAATACACCTGTGTTATGGATGATAGTAAGATGCTCTGGTGCTGGCGTTGCTGGTTTACTTCATTAGGATAATTATAAATATTGAACATCACACACTGAGAGGAGGAGGAAAAAAATAAAAGCATTTTGTCTGATTGTGAATCGAATGTCGGATGCAGTGTGTTTTCCCTTTTATCACTGTCCTGCTGAAACTGCACCCGAGTTTAAATGGTGTGTAGCATAAGGAGTTGTGTTGCTACTTACACACTCCTTTTGTACTCTGATAATATAATTCTCAGGAGTTTTACGTGACGGAGTAGTGATTCTTTTCAACTTGAATCTTACGACTAGACCAGCGCCGCTGTTGACACATCCAGTGTTCATGAGCTTTCAAACACAATACAGTTTTTATTTCTTTAGTGTTCAGATTAATCTCAAACGTTCCATGTAAATTTATTTTCACCAAACAGATAATTTTTTAAAATGTATTTCTAAAAAATGTGTAGCTTTAAAAAAAAATAATAATAAATCCATATCCCAATTGTTTCAAAAATCATACTCACGCGCCACCTTGTATTTTTAAAGCACTGTTTATGAAGTTGACTGATCTGATTGTGTTGGTTGTTTTACTGTACAGAAGCTTCATCAGTGTTCTAAAATGTTTAGGAAGTGTGGATGAGACTATTCTTAACGGTTCTGTGTTTATCTCGTATTACTTTTTAAAATGTTTTATCATAAACTGTGGTCCTTTTTTTTTTTTTTTATTTATTTTTTTTTTTTAAAGTTTTGTTGCAGATTTGACATTTTTCTGTCCAATCATCTATGATGAGGTTGAACACTCATCTTGTACAAGAGTAGTCTGTACTTGTAAACTGCTTTTACACAAGAACTTGCACTGGAGCAAGTTGCCTCGACGCAGCTGTGCATCTAAACAATTTGTTCCAGAACGATTTGACACCGTTCAGCACAACTTGCTCCACTTTACGAGGTGGTGCAGCTTGTTCTGGAACATCTTGTTCCTGCTTACTGTCTAAACACAATCAGTGGTAAGTAGAAGGGCTTACACGTAGCGTTCATCCTGGTCATTTATCATCTGGATGAGACCAGTTTACAGCAAGTTCAATGGTCCGTTCTTCTCAAGTGCTTTTCCTTGTCAAGCTCTCTGGAGCAGTCCGTGTTCTGCAGTCTGCACTCTCAACCTTCCTCCAAGCTACAGTCCTGTGCTGCTTGACGTATCTCACTTGGTGTCAGTCAATGCAGAATCTTTCTAGTATACCCTAGGGAAAGCATTCTCTCCCCACCTCTTGATCGACCATGTTCTAGGGTCTATAGAGCAAACACACTGCCTTTAAACGATGGAGTCAAGCGATTCCCAAACCAACTGCAGTGGTAATTGGACTAAAGAAGTTGTTCTTACCCTCATCCAGTGGTGCTGAGAAGCAGATCATTGTTTGCTTTTTCAATTTGAAATTCATCTAAAAGAGCCGACTCAGTCAATTCGTTCCCTGAAAAACGCATCACTGAGTGAATCACTTTTCTGAAAGTGAAATTTGTTTTTTTTTTTTTTTTAATCACCGAAACAAGCAGCGAGAGGACAACAAAAGTTAAAAACAAGCTTCTGATCACTGATTTGCATATCTGTAGTTTTGCGTTTTACCTGTCTGAAATCCTGTTCGTCACTGATGGTGAATGAGTGTGTAAGCACGAAGGAAAGTGGGCACAGCTTGTTTCCACTGCCTGTGTAAAAGCAGCTGAAGAGAGAGAAGTAACGGGTTCTAATGCTGCCTTCAAAACTCGGACATGTTCATCTCGTTAGCGAAAATCTACAAGCTTAAACTCCTTTAAACCTCTTGATTCTGTGAACAGCCATGTGATGTAACTCCTCTTGGTGACCTTCCTGACTTTCCAGGTGGGAATTTGAAATTGAAGAGGGCTTGGGTTTTATTTATTCATTCATTCCCCTTCTCTTTCCCTCCCTAGTTGGAGGATGACAATAGCTTGTTTGCGTATGATGTCATCACTGTGGTGTGAACCGCAGGTGGGAGTCAGGAAGTGATGTTCAACATGGTGCTCACTATCACAAGCCGATGGTGGATTTAAAGGAAAATTGTCGGTTATTAAAACAAATTAAGTTAAACCCATGACACGTTTTATAAACACACACAAACTGGATTGATTGGAAAGCCTTGATTGATCGTATGAAGACGGATTATTCGTTACAGCCAGGAGTTGATCATTCTCCCTCGTCCACAGGTATAGCTGAAGGTTCACCATCATGGCGACGGACATCGGCTCCCCGCCGCGGTTTTTCCACATGCCTCGGTTCCAGCACCAGGCGCCCCGGCAGCTCTTCTACAAGAGGCCGGACTTTGCGCAGCAGCAGGCCATGCAGCAGCTTACTTTCGACGGCAAACGTATGAGGAAAGCAGTGAACCGCAAGACCATCGACTACAACCCGTCTGTGATCAGATACCTCGAGGTAACATCAAAACTCCAGCAGTTAAAGGAGAACTGAAGTCATTTTTAAACTTGCTTTATTTCTTAACGTGTTATTCAATTGTTTTCGGTTTTAGTAACCTTATATCGTGACTCGTATTGGCAACTAATTGCAATTAAATATTATACTTATCGGCCTATTGCATTCCTATATTTAATAAAATGAGGTTAATAGAATTTTGATGATTTGCCTTCAGTTCGCCTTTGAGTCGTTCAAACCCACCTGATTAACAGTTAGTGCTACAGTCCTGATCCAGAAATTGACTCTTGCAGAACGCGCCTTTTTAATTCAAATTACGCTGAGTAATGTGTGTCTGTTTTTCCTGACAGAATCGTCTGTGGCAGCGGGATCATCGAGATTTGCGCGCGATCCAGCCAGATGCAGGTTGCTTTAATGATGTGAGTGGCTTGGCATGGCCTAATTCAGCCTTTTGGAATATCTGGAATACTTGGCTGTTTTTCTGATCACTCTGTGTGTGTTTGGCTGCAGCTTGTCCCTCCTGTCGGTATGCTTAATAACCCCATGAACGCAGTCACCACAAAGTTCGTCAGAACGTCCACAAATAAAGTGAAATGCCCAGTGTTTGTAGTACGGGTAAGTTTATTTCAGCGCTCACTTTGTGATGTTTGTGAATGAGGTGATGGATGATTGATTGATTAATTCTGAGTGGTAGGTGACAGGAACATGACTAAGCGTTCGCTTGTGTGAGTCCTGAAGCACAGAACTTTTCTTATTTGGTGATTGATTTCCCCTGGACTGAGCCAGAAGGGCAATGATGCATAAATGCAGTGTATTTATATGTATACGTGTGCGCCATATAGCTGTATGTTTGTGATATTAACTCCTCCAGGATAAGGTTTTCATTGACAAGTCACTGACTTTACTTCCAAACACCAGATAGTTGTTGGATCGTGTTTTGTTTCCCTTTTAATAATGAATTGCAAGTCGGCACCAAGACTTAATGAGAGAGAGGGAGGTTGATGTTATTAAAGAAGCTTCATGTGTACACTAGTGTTGTCCAAGGGTCTCTCTCTCTCTCTCTCTGCCCAAAAAACTTTGGCTTGCTCGCTCTCTGCATGCCCAGAAAATGCTCCCCCCTCTCTCTCTCTCTCTCTCTCTCTCTCTCTCTCTCTCTCTGCATGCCCAGAAAATGCGCTCGCGCTCTCTGCATGCCCAAAAAAACGCTCGCTCGCTCTCTGCATGCCCAGAAAAATGCTCGCTTGCTCTGCATGCCCAGAAAATGCTCTCTCTCTCTGCATGCCCAAAAAAACGCTCGCTCGCTCTGCATGCCCAGAAAATGCTCTCTCTGCGTGCCCAGAAAATGCTCTCTCTGCGTGCCCAGAAAATGCTCGCTCTCTGCGTGCCCAGAAAATGCTCGCTCTCTGCGTGCCCAGAAAATGCTCGCGCTCTGCGTGCCCAGAAAATGCTCGCGCTCTGCGTGCCCAGAAAATGCTCGCACTCTGGTTTCTCACAACAAAAAGGTCTTAAATCATTTAATCCATAACACGGATAAGGATGTTACTTTGGGCGCGCGCACATTTTTTCTCCATCAGGCAGAGGACTACACGTATTCTGTAATAATAATAAGAATTTTAAGAAACCCTTAACCATTCTTCATAGTCAAGATTCTGGAATATTTTCCAGATCTTTCCTCCTGCTGAATGTAGTATGTTAGTGTGCTAGCGTTTCATCTCGAAGACCGCAAGCTCGATGTCGTTGAAGGAAAAAAAATTCCTGTAGCAGCTTCTGATTTAACATAAAGAGGAAGATTTCTGATTCGAGTTTTCAAAGGATGGAGTGTGGGCTTGGTTAGAGATCAGTGTTTATTCTATCCACATTCACTGGATAGCATATGAGTTATCCTGCGCTCTGATTGGCTGCTCTACTACTAGGCTGTCAGCTCATACTGTATACCGTGAGTAGAGGAAAAACAAAATGGCAGAGCGTGTTGCTGAGCCAACCGAGGACAAAAATAAATAAATAAATAAAACCCTACTCAAAAACAAAACCCCAAAAAAAGCAACAAAATATGGAATAAAAGTATTTGATGGTAAGAACGTATCATATTTTAATTTTTCAAGAATTATGATAGGAGTCATTTGTGAAAAATGCTGTCATTTTGCCATTTGTTTACATTCTAAGCGGAAGTGATTGTCAGATGTTCGGTATAGTGTTTTATCGAATTTGCAAAAAAAAAAAAACAGTAATGCTCCGTTTCTCAAAATCTGGTGAATGTGGATCGAATAAAATCGTTATTCTACTCAATCTCGTCGTACAACTCGGCACTACGTGTTTCGTCAGCTATCAGCTCATGTCTGACTCGATTTCATGGAATAACTGTTACTTGTACGTTGCCCAACATGAACAGATTTGTGACGAACGGCTGATGAATGCAGCGTTTCATGTATTTTTGTATCAAATCAAGAACGTTGTGTCGAACAGAATGAAGCTCAGAACAGGAAATGTTTTGGTTAATGTAGGATGTGACATTCAGTCGTGTCCATGTATTGGGATAATAGTGTCTTGCTTAAGCTGTGTGGGGAAAATAAAAACAAGTAACATTTTAAACTCTGAAATTAACTTCCTGTCCTGTTTCATGAATACCTAGTGGACCCCTGAAGGCAGGCGACTGGTAACCGGTGCCTCGAGTGGGGAATTCACGTTGTGGAACGGCCTCACGTTTAACTTTGAGACTATTTTACAGGTGAGTCGCCAAACTATAACTCGCGAAATCCCTCTTAATGTTCTGACCCAAATGTAGTAGCTCCTGACTCTGTCGTTCCCTTCTTTCCAGGCTCACGACAGCCCGGTGCGAGCAATGACGTGGTCTCATAACGACATGTGGATGCTGACCGCCGACCACGGCGGCTACGTGAAGTACTGGCAGTCCAACATGAACAACGTCAAGATGTTCCAGGCGCACAAGGAGGCGATTAGAGAGGCCAGGTCTATACCCAATCTACCCTTTTCTGTAGTTAACCCAAGAAGCGTGTGTAGGAGGCGCCACTCGGCGTCCTCCGCCCTTACATTATACTTCTCCTCCCTGTGCTGCTCGATGTTGATGTCCTTGATTATTGACACGTGTATGTGTGTGCTGTTGCAACACTGCATTGATTTGTCACCTGTGGCTCATAAGTTATGTATCCTGGATATTTTTCTATACATCACAATGTACAGAAAAGAATTTTTCCACATTTTAAATAAAGAATTCACATTTATCTTTATGCTAAGATGATTACAACCACAGACTAGACACGGTGAGACACACAGGGACAGAGTGGTCCTCATGGAGGGTTTATGGTATGGTACGGTACTGACGTGCACTCACAGTACACGGTCCACTTCACACCGCTGCATTAAACCGGGAATGTCGGCCATCGCCATGTGCCTTGCTCATCATGACCTTTATTTAGTTTTGATTGAATAAAGATTTAATTCTGGAATTTTAAATAAAGGTTAAACTAATCAATAAAGGTGGTTAGAATAAAGATGACCGATTTTCACGCAGATGATCCCACTTTCATCTGGGGAATAATATATCATTTGTAAAGCTTGCATCACAGCGTGACACCTCACTGCTCCTACTCCATTCTCACTCTCGGGGCACTTGGAAAGAAAAGGATCAATAAAGCTGGTCATTATGGGTTTTTTCCCCTCCACCTCCTTCCCTTTACAGTCTCACTCTTGGGTTTCGGGAGCAATAAGCCACATGTTAACGTCCCTTTTTGTGGTCTTTCAACACATTTGAGGTTAAACAAGGACAGGAAAGTAAAAGGCCACTGTGCCATTTTTATTTATTTAGCTAGCTAGCTAGCTTTGGGCATTTTCAGCTTTTATTGGATGAGCAGTGGAGAAAACTTCGCTTGCTTTCTGAAATAGAATTTTGTTTCTCTGGTGGACAGAAGTTCCTGTCCAAATCTCTCACATTTGTTAAAAATTAGGAGTAACCAATGTTTCCGTTTGTCTGGAGTTAATGATTACGGATTTATTTTTAATATCAGAACGGCAGCCTATTAAAGTGGACTGAGTGTAAAGCAAAAGGATGCAGAGCAACTAGACATCACTTACGATGAAACTATAATTATTACATCCTCTTACTAGTGAGGAGTACCATGGATTTACACTCTGACGTACCGTAGTGTACATTTTTATCGCATGGTGCTTATTTTGCCATGTTTGTTTATGGGGAAGCCGTGACCTAATGGTTAGAGAAGCAGCTTTGGGACCAAAAGGTCACCAGTTTGATTCCCTGGACCAGCACAAATGGCTGAAGTGCCCTTGGGCAAGGCATCTAAACCCCAACTGCTCCCTGGGCGGCTGTTCTGGGTACGTTGTACGTCACTCTGGATAACAGCGTCTGCTAAGTGGCATTAATGTAACTTATAACAGTCACAGGGGTTTACTTTTTTTTATTTATTTATTTTTAATCCCTTTATGTTGACACATGAAAACTGCACTTTCTTGTTGCTTTTCCAGATCAAACAAAGTTCAGGCTAAAAAGGAAAAAAGTGATTTTAAAATTCACTCAAGTGTAAAAGTAGATGCACTGAAAGGAAAAGCTACATCATATGAAATGCGCGCCTTTGCATCCTGCTAGCACTTGTGTTCACGTTTGATGTGCAGGTTCATCAGTCTTGGTCATGCAAGCCAACAGAAAACAAGAATTCTGGGCTCTTTTTGGTTGATGTTTTTAAGTAGCGATCAAACCAGACTGCTGTGTTACTGTTACACACATCTAAGGGGGGGGGGGAATCATAATTGTCATTCCATCCACTGACATTCTGTTTCCTGCCTGCTAGAATTAGCAACAACGTTCGCACTTCGGCAATCCTAAATTATTTATCGCTTGGTTGTGTGTTCTCTTTTTTAGAAATTTGCTCTTGGTCACGTGGGGACATGCTAGCAAGGAAAAAAAAAACTAGTCAAATGGAGGAAATGCTGCTGTTGTACTTTAATCATGTGACTTGTAGCATCTTGAATTCTTAAAGAATGAAAGCAACATGCTTTTGGGTTTGTGAAAATATTGCTAACTTGAAGTCGTATTGTGTGTGTGTTGACAACTTCGTGTTTGTCAGCAGGTAATCAAAAACTAATCCCGACATGCTGCAGCACGTAAAGAGAACACAACCAACCAAGTAATGGCATACTGAAGATCTTTCCATATGGATGGGGGACTGTCTTGGTGGCTGTTTTATTTTTCTTTCCTTTTTTTTTTTTAAACACTTGGTTCCTCTGCTTCCTGTGGTGCTGTAGTTGTTGTGGGTTTGGACCAAGGTTTCCGCTGTAGCTGGACGTTCTGACGAGGTTGTAGTGTCGTAGCGTCTTGCTCTCCTGGTATGCTGCTTGAAACAGAATAAGATCTAAAGTCTTTCATTCACAGATGGTTTAATTGGGACACACACTTCCTACAGAAACCCGTCTCCTAGAAACCTAGGAGCCTGATTTTTGTTATCCTTCATTATTGATTCTTTTCCTGCTATGTCTTCAGTTTCTCTCCTACGGATAATAAATTTGCCACATGCTCTGATGATGGAACTGTGCGCATCTGGGACTTTCTGCGCTGCCACGAGGAAAGAATTCTAAGAGGTATGTTTGTTTATATCAGACCTGAACAGACACTGTCAAGGGGGGGGGGGGAATAAGGGAAAAGGGCAACATGCTCGACTGGGGACCGTATGTCTGTTTTTACAAATTCAAATCTGCACCTCATTCACACATTTCTGCACCTCTGCGTGCTTGGTTTCATAAAGTGGTCCTTTTGTCCATGTGCTGAGCATTTAACACAGTATGACAAGTGAAATCGGTGACTTTTGGTTTATTTCTGCCTTCGATGTGTCAGATGTGGTGGTGGGGGGCAAGGCAAGTTTATTTATATAGCACATTTCATACACAATGGCAGTTCAATGTGCTTTACAGAAATAAAAGCAGAA
>JAODOC010000016.1:40064128-40076285 GCA_027575955.1 Nemapteryx nenga | reverse complement strand
TTAAATGACGACATTTAATCAATACTTTCAGAAGGTCCGGAAAATCCTGATAAGTAACGACTAGTTTTTCCTCTTATAAATAGCTGGAAAATATCCTGTTGAACCGGAGATTCCACAGTGCATGTTCATCTCAGCTGACGTTTTTTGGAAAAATAAAATAAAATGTTTCTATGACATATGCAGTACTGTGCAAAAATCTTAGGTACCTTGTTTATTTACATTACATAACTTAATGGCATTTTAGCAGATGCTCTTATCAAGAGTGGCATGCAGCATACCCAGAGCAGCCTGGGGACCAGTTGGGGGTTCGGTACCTTGCTCAAGGACACTTCAGCCATTTCTGCTGGTCCAGGGAATTGAACCAGCGACCCTTTGGTCCCAAAGCTAATTCTCTAACCGTTAGGACATGGCTTCTGTTTAGTACAAGCTTTTCTTATATATTTTTATTCAACATGTACATTACAAAAAAAAAAAAAAGTTAGTTTTCCAGCACAAAATTAAGTTTGTGTGTCAGTAAAGAAAGCAGCATATGATGTAAGAGGCCACTGTTCTGCTGGGTTTTGCTGCAAAAATAACAAGCAAGTGTTGACAAAGTGTCCAGAAGAACCGTGGTTGCTTCTGCAAGATGCTCAGTAAAACTTGCAGCACGTTTCCTAATAAAACCGCACTCGTTATACCCGAGATGATATGTATATATATATTTTTTTAAAAGACAAAGGGTCGTCTCACACCAAATATTGACTGTTTTTTATTTATTACAGTTACTGCTTTTTTTTTTGTGGTTTTTTTTTTTTTTACATTTTTATATTATTATTTTCAAAGGCATCTTTTCTCTACAGCATTTCTTTGCACTTGCTGAAGACTTTTGCACTATATTGTACTCATCAGGTTTGAGGAAACCTTCTTGACTTTCAGAGCAGGATGTCTGTGGAAGTTGTAGGGGTGTGTGGTGTTTGATTTTTCTTAATCGGCGATCCGATAAATCTGTTATGAGGTTTAGTCGAGTGTAATATTTCAGTAAAACGCCTGCTCTGGGGATGAGTTGAGGAACAGTGAGTGTGAGTGAAGCAGTCAGGGTTGGAGATGAGGATCATTTAGGTTTATATGGCTGACTTTTTAATGTTGAGGATGTGGGCAGGAGGTTCTTGTGGAAAACGGCAAGGGGGGGAAAAAAAGCTGGTTTTGATGAAACTTGAGTGATTTCTTAGTTTGACATCTCAGCTTTTTAAAGAAAATGATTAAGAGCTTTGGTTAGTTTTTTTTTTTCCCCCCTCACGCGGTGAACGTCATGCTTTTGATCAAGTTGTCGGATAGATCTGTGCGTAGTGAAAAGGACGAAAGCCTCAAAAATCCGTTTACATGCCGCCATCGACGCGCAGAATTCCGTCCTGTTATTTCATCACTTTTTTTTTTTCTTCCATTCAGACGACACATGCAGCCTCACATTCTTCGTCTCATGTCCTGCCTCTCTAACGATCTCGCTCCATCGACACTGTGAGCTCTTCTGTGTTTTGTGATGAGTTGAGTTACGTGCGTGCCCCTCCCTGTAGGTCGAGTCTCTGGAGTGCATCTTCGACAGGCCGCCCATGGTGGCGAGTGAGGAGGGCCCTCTCCTCAGCCCCTCCACCCCGTACCAGGTAACACCCCGCTAAACCCGGGAACTGGACGCAGCCATCACTGTGTGCTGGTGTCGTGTCTTGTCACGTGGTTGTGCTGTCCTGTGGCTGAGCGAAGTTGTGCTGGCACAGACGCAGGCTTTGTGTCAATGCTAGATGGTGCAGTTCCCGATGTGCATGACGTGTGTGTGTGTGTGTGTATTTTATATATATAAATGTGTGTATATGTGTTTGTCTGGCCATCAGGTGTTGCTTCTTGCTGAATATGGCGCGTGTCAGTGTTGCATAGAAGCATTTGCTTCTCACATGCATGGCTCCGTGTGTGTTCCATGTTAGGAGGTGTGAATGGACGTATGTTCCCAGACTATCTGATTCAACTATCCAGTTGACAACAGGAAGATATGATTTGGCAGCGAAAGTTTATTACCTGAATAAGAGTTGTAACGATTACAAGAAATGCCACAAGTGTCAATGCAGTCATCGGCTCACTTTTTCTCTCCTAAAGATGATCATTCCGGAGCTGCCTCTCATTTCCCGTCAATGACGTCACCCCTGATGGATTGTCCCCCCGTTCTAGCTGCTGAGTAGAATGGAATGGATAAGACCCCACGTTAGAGAACGCATTAGTTGGATGATGCGTCAAAGGCGAAGCGATGAGACGGACTCAGTGTTCCACAGCCTCGGGAAAACGATGAGGTCAGGCTGCGAACACAAATAGGACGCGCTTCACAAGGTGGTTCTTGGACATGCAGTCCAGTAGGGACTAGAGGGAACTTGATAGCACCAAAGTGGAGTGAATCTGCAGTCCGGCATCTTCTGATCAGGCAGGGGAGAAGAACGAGCGTTCGAGGCGAGTCAGGTGTCTAATCTAGGTCTGCTCTCATGCTTCCTGCTGACTCATTTGGAGCGTTTCAAAGAGGCAAATCAGGCAGCCAGATGCTCTGCGCTGAGCTCTGAGTGGACGTGTGTGTGTGTGTGTGTGTGTGTGTGTGTGTGTGTGTGTGTGTGAGAGAGAGGAAAGAGGGAGGTGAATAAAGCAGCATTTTGGGGAACGAGACGTCGTAAGAAATCTCTCTCCTGCTCTCCTCGTGTCTGTTTATCTCACTTGCTGTCTTGCCGCAGCAGCAGTGTGCGTCAAACAGCCACTGCCTCTCACTCACTCACTCACACACTCGCACGCGCTCCCTCTCTCTCTCCACTCATCACAGGTTCACATAACCTAAGAGATGTTTTTGTACAACTCGTGTAAAATCCGTCTTTGAGATGCTCGCGTAAGGAAACAAAAGCCCGGTCTATCGAACTGCGCGTTGTCTGAGCGTGAACCCTGCACTCACACACGAACCTAAGCCCACAATGCTCAACTCAGTGTGGTACGCCAAAAAGATGGGCCGACGCATCATGGGCACCCTGAGGAGAACCAAAAGGCTGCAGCTGCACTTGTTGGTAAGTCTGGAGAGAGAGAGAGACTGACTTAAAGTGTGCTTGTTATATCCAGCGTATACAAACGCACATTTTCTGATGGGGTGTGTGTGTGAAGGTATTTCATTAAACAGTCTTGTCATCTGTTGCGTCTTATACTTTGCACGCTGGTTTACTGCGCTGCTTCGATTTATTGATAACACTTGAAATGCTTCAGGGAGACATAACTGAAATAACTGATCGGCAGGAAGACTGGCGTGTGTTTATAGTGTGGTTATGCACTGATGGAGCAGTGGTGCGTCATTTCGTTAAGAAGTGGTACGTCATGGTGTGCAAAAAAAAAAAAAAGAAACCCCAGAAAATCCAATTCCTCATCTTTAAAAAAAAAAAAAAAAATCCTTACCAGTAAACCTGAAGGTGAGCACTTTTTTACGGGTTGTAATGCAGCAGTCGTGTGTGTGAGAGAGATGATGGTCTAATGGAAAAAACGTGGAAGCACCATACCTCTCCCCCCTGCTGCCTGGCAACCTGCGTGCTCATGTCATGCAGCAGTGCTCGGGATCTTTTATATACACACACACACACACTTGTGCGCACGCACACACGCACGCTGGTCGTTTGCTAAACGAGTCTCATGTTAGTGATGTGGGGAAAAAATATTGTTTTGCGGTATTTTCTCAATAATGATAAGAAACGCAATAATCTGCTGTATCTATTGCGCATATACCTCCGCTGTCTGTTGCTGTGGAGACGTAGCTATTTAATAAAAACATCACTCATATAAAACGGGTTTAAGTGTAATCTCTAATGCGCTCTTGTTTTGATGTTTTGATCAATAGATAACGCAGCTCTCGAGAGCTAATTTTCTACGCACTGATATTTAGTTATTTTTTTCTCCTTACTTGGTTTGAGTAAAATTCCTCTGTCCTTCGAGCTCCGGGTTGTGTAGCTGGCTCCTTATGCACGACGCTGAAGGGGTAATGGGAATAAAATCAGTTCATGTTCATATCAAAAACTCGCTTTTTGTGGAATATTTTATGATGGGTATTATTCAGATACCGTCTACGAGTTTGGACAGCGACGGTAAAAGGAAACCTCCCCCCTGAAACATGTTTATAATGAAATATTTGTGATGTGGTTTGGGATTCTGGTGCTAATTTGCTGTCCGTTACAGTGGCGTTCGATATGAGAACAATTTAATCTCTCGCGTAAGTGAGAATGGTCAGGTTTTGATGTTGGTGCCTAAAAAAAGAGCAAGAGTTTACCGTTCTCACTCATCAATTTCCAGCCATGTTCAACATCATATTAGTGGGAAATCCAGCATAGAACTTGTTGCAAACCTTGGTCTTGGGATTGGTCTGAAGATTCCACTTGGCTAGTTAGCGAGCTGTGCGATGACTGACTGACAGCGTTATTAGCATAAATGTTTGAGCAGAGTGTACGCATGAGGAGGTGAGAGAGTTGCACAGACTAAAAGACTAAAGCGTCGCTGCATCGGTCTCTAAGTAGACATGATGCAAGTGCTAAATCCTATTTGCATCAGGAAGTCAAACTGCATTGTGGGTAATGTTGAGGAAAGTGAAAATAGGACAGCATGTCGATGGACTTTCTTAAACTTAAAAAAAAAAAGCCAGTTCAGGAATTCATCAGGTAATACATCTTGGACACCTCTGAAGATTATTTATAAATATTAATATGTACGTCATATAGAGCTTAGGGCTCGACGACTTTCCTGAGGAGATATCTGCAGAGTTTGGGAAAAGATCTCGGCCGTCATCACCAGGTTGATTCCAACAGGTCTATTGGCGTGTCCAGCTTCTCCAGCCATCTCATTTTCCTTATTTTTCCCAGGGTCATGCTGTTCCTTCCATCTGCTCCTTGTTGGCACTGATGCCCCCGATTCATCCAGTGCTGCAGGGTGACGATCTAATTGTCAGTTAGCAAGGTGACAGACAGGATGGTTTAGCTCCAAGGAGAAACGGGTTTTGCTGGGATCTCATTAGACATCCACACAGTATGTTCAGGGCTAATTGGGAATGTATTATTGATGGCCTGCCATGTCTGTCTGTCATCAGGGTTTTATCTTGACGCCAGATGAGTAGATACTCAGCACTTGTTTTGATGGCCATCTCCTGAATTCAAAGTAACAAATGATTCAGTACCAGCAGGATGTTTTGATTTGAACTCTTTGGCCACCTTAAAACATTTGGAAAACCACTTTTCCGGATTATTAGATGTATACCTGACCTTATACGCAAGCCTATAATTTGAATCCTGAGCGTTGATGATCCCCCTTTCTATCCTCTTGTACGCTAATAAACATGTCAGCGGATGAAGCTGAGGGGCGTGTTTACTGAGGCATAGCTGCAGGCCAGGAGACCGGAGTCTGGGCAGGAAATCCTGCTGGCTCTCTTAGATGTGGGAGCTGTTGCCATGGCTTTGGCTCCTGCAGGAGTGGAAGTGGAGCTTGGTGACAAAATTACCAGTCCCATCAGACACCTGTGGCACATCTCCGGAAGGTTCTGACTGGAAAAGGTCCCCTCGGAGCGGCAGCAGATAAGACGCGTTTTCTAAACCAAACGCTACAGCTATGAACTCGTACAAGCCCGGTGGAATGCTCCTGATGATCCAGAGTGCGTTTGGGATGTTGAAGGTTTTATAATTTTTATTAATTTATATGTCTGGCTTGTTGGCTCTTCAGTCTTGGTTTCAGACGGAGACCTTTTGTTGAACCCTGGCATAGCAAGGAACTGAGCAATTTGCTGTAATTCAATTGTTGGTCTCCACATTTACAGTTTGATTGATGATGATTGAGGGACACAAGGCAGCTATAGCAACTGAAAAAGATTCCGTCTGTCAGCTCTTGAGTTCCACGATTGATTCTTTTACAAGCTTGCCATTACCAGCTGTTCATGAAACATAGTTGGTTGTTACGAGAACTGATATTCTTGAGTAGATATTTCCTTTTTGGCTCCACTTTTGCCTGGAAGCATTTGTTCCTGCCGTATCTGGACCATTGGGTGTGGCTTAGTGGGTGTGCGGAGGGGGGAAATCATCCCATCATGTATCCCGGGGTTGCCAGGACATTGCACAGATGAAACCACCAGATACAGCCCAAAACAGGAAGCTGCTTTCATAATTAAGGAAATTGTTCATAAGCGCGCTCGCTCCTTTTCTGCCTTGGGCTAGATTCGTGTTCGTCAGTGCAGCATTCTGGATTCTGGATGGTGATGAACTACATCTTTGGTGGGAACACATTGTACTCTAGAGGAAGTCGTGGTGGCAGCACCAGCTCGGCTCATGGCAGCTCGGTGGGACCCAGACTTCGTCAGTGGTCCATGCGGAGCTCCTGCGAAGAGCCTGTCGAGCCCAATCCATCTCACTGGCACCGCATCGTCAACATCCTCACTCGCCTCAATGCCTTCACCAACTGCGTCATAGCAAGAGTCAACCAGGTAAGATGCTAATGGTGTCAGATATGATGTGAAAGAAGACCCAAGGACGCAAAGTGATGAAGAGAAGCAATTTTTTTTTTCTTGAACCGTATGAATATAATATGCAAGTATGATTCGTAAACTTGAACCCGGTGGTTGATTTTGTATAGTTTTGGTTTGAATTATACTTGTTTTTATAGAGTGAGTGAGTGATTTTGTTAAACTTTTTTTTTTTAAATTGTGCATTATGGTTAGAACTAGACCTAATTTCCCAATCTCAGGATGCTCCTTTTGGCAATGAATCGCTGATGTCTATTTCACAGCTTTGGCTTTGGTTTTTAAGTTGGTGAGACTCCTTACACTTCCTCTTCAGTCGCTATGGTGTTGGCTCAGAGGATTCAGACGTGTGTTGTTGGTAGAAGCACATAGTCGTGTCACGTGACGCAATTCCTTCTTAATTTCCATCTCAACACTTTTTGTAAGCAAGACATGGCCAATAGTTGTGAATGTATCCCAGCCAGATAGTGTCAAGTTTTTTTTGTTTTTTTAAATATCCATTACACCCTTTCAAAACTGAGCTAACTTCTGGGTCATCTCAAGGACGGAGAAATAAAGGCCAGAGCCTTTTTAGCACATAATTTTTCCACATGATGTCTTCTGGTTTGAGAGTACCAAACCCTTAAAATCAGATTCTGACAGTTGAATGAACATTTGATTGCACAACCCTTTAGGAGTCTGACAGCCAGAATAAAGCAGAACTCATCACTAAGCAGTTTTCGGACCGTACAGTTTGCTTCAAGTGCTCACATCTTGTTTTGTCCATTGAAGGTTGGACGCTTTTTCTCTAAAATTTGGCATCGCTTTATTCCTATAGTTTTATTTGATTCTTGTGCAAACTTAACTGTTTCCTGTCTGTGAAGAGCTTCGGCTTACCCTCAACTTTTGACGTAGACTTTGACCTCAGAAGCTAATCATTTGGTGGGTTGACTGCTGATGTGCATGAGCACCTGCACCAGTCTTTCCTCTTGGATCTGTCCGAGTCCACAATGCTATTAGTGCAGTGATTTCACTTTGTGGACTGAATAAAACTTCTAAAATCATGCCTTCCTGTTTGGTCTTGCTGATTTGAGTGTTTAACCAATTTGAGAGGACATCTAGCAGGATTGAGCAACAGTGGATTTGGTTGCCACCTTCCTTCATGTTTTATTGGTTCTTTCCAAGCGTCTTGCTTAAATTGCATAAAATATCATCGTAAATTTAGTCTTGCATATTGCTATGTCAGTCGCATGAGTTACAAGTACCTTGCATCATTTTAGAAAGTGGAAAGCATCCTGCTTTATTCACCAGTGATGTCTGTCTTGGAGTTATGAGACATGATCATCCAAATCATTGGGCATAATTCATCTTAATGGCTTACTATATCTAAATTCGCGTTCCCTACCAGGTTCCAGGTCTTTGCACATCAGTGGAGGGTTCACACTTAGCTACAGGCATTTATTTGATCACTTTTAAAAACCTGTGCAAGGTACAATAACATATTTTAAACATCTAAAATTTAAACTACTCTCTGCTTCCTCAAAGCTTTTTTTTTTGTGCATATGTGTTACAGTTGAGCTTTGAATTTCTGATTCCACCAAGCCTTTTTTCCATCTGCCACAGTTATAACCAAAATATTGATGTTGACAGTCAGACTTCTACATTAGTAATACTCAAATCGTTCTTACTCGAGTCTTTCTGGGCAACTGAACTGAATTTTAACCTCGACTGCACTATATTATTTACATTATAAATGTCAAAAGAATTCGATCCTGCCGTTCTGCTGTGAGATTCAGTGAAGGACTCGCTCAGTGACTTAGTGTAGCTCTGTATATTCTTGTAACCTTTTCATAATCCTCTCACAAAAGATCCCCTTGCCCTTAGAGCTAAAGGTTAATGACTTGAGAGGCAGCGCAAAATATCTGGTCTTAGCGTCCGTACCACTAATCTGTATATAACATTCGATTTTTGTGTAATAATGCCTTGGGAACTGCTAAATCCTGTTAATATATTCGAACGATTCGCGATGGCTGGGGTAATCAGAGGGCTCATCCTGCCGTTATCCATCATTCGTGACTTGCTGAAACACCTGACCACCTCTTTGCCTGCGAATTGTTAACGAATTGCTTTTAAAACAAAATTGAAAATGTAACCGAAGCAACACAGTTTCTGTGCAAGTATTTAGGCACCATGGATTTAAATGTGATGAAAGTAAAGCCAGGTCTTCTTAATCTCTTGTCTATAAAGCATTTAAATAGCCACCTGCCATTTGTGCTTGCGTATTATGGCTATTATTAAGAGGTAAGCACTGGTGTGGTCCCCTCTTATATAGAAAGAAAGTGCAAGCAGCACACTTTCTAGTCCCATAAGTCTGGATGTAATCACGGAGCTGAAGTTGCTTCAGGACGTTTTCTCCAAACTTACTTTCCTGATCATTAAAGCTACTCTGATTTGATTAACAAAATTAAAAGTTGTTGGTAAACCAAAGCACAAGTTGGCATCTTTGGATGCGCCCGTGGGAAGTCGTACTTTCATGCAATAATATTTCCATTGCTTTTGTCCTTGTTATTTATGCCACTAGATGGCACTGGAATTGTATTATTTGCTGAAGTAAAACAGACCACCAAAGGCTTGATCCTAACCCTCATCAAATCCGAATTTAGATGTGTATTCTCCCATTCCCATGTTAAGATCCAAATATGTTGGTGCCATTTTTGAACAAATTTTACCTTCACAATTACTCACATATGAGTCGTTTGCAGTCAGTAATTCTACCTTTAATTATGTTCTGCACGGTTTGTTGTATCAACCTTCAAATGTTCACCAGGTTAAAAAAAAAAATCACCATGCTTTCATGATGCTCATCAAATTCAGACCCGCTTATTCTCCGGTCCAGTAACTCGAGCTGTCATGTCAACACTATCTCGGCTGTTGCTGTTTTATTTATCTCTCCGTTCATAATTTACCCGATGTAAATAGCCTTTGGATCCACACACAGTGACAAGCCATCTGTCATGAAGACACTGACACTGCCAAGAATGTGGTGCTCAGATGAGCACTGATACCTGAATGAAAATGTTTTTATAATGTATAAAAGCAATTCGGAGAGGTCGAGATGGTTTATACGTTCTTTTCCAAATATATAAAAGCCTGGAGACAACCATCCTATATCTCGAACTTGAGGACGTGCTGTACACACACCACGCTGTGTGATCCCACACAAATGTACAGGCAGGGGTGTTTGTGCGCGTTGGCTGTGTGGATGTAAATTCGAGCTCACCATTGATTATTCATGCCAGGAAAAAGCCCCATAGCTCCTCTTGGCTGTGCCTCTATTGGAGCCCGGTAATTGGCACAGACGCATGGAGATGAGTACGAGAGACACAAAAGCGCTAGGAATAAGCGCAAGACCTACCATGCTACAGACTTGCACAGGAACCGAAACAAGCTGAGAAACTGGATTGGTATCTCGTCTGGCAAAACATCTTCAACATTACTTAACGGTTTCTCCTTTCTCGGGTGCTGCTAATCTCCAAGGATGACCACCTATCACTCCAGCACAGATTATACCCCCCAAAGAGCAACTGGTGGAATTCCAGACGTGAAGAATCCTAGACTAAACTTCAGACCGCAAGTTCCTCAGTCTCAGCTTGTACCGACACCCATTCTCCAGCCGAACCCTACCCACTCTGTCTGCTACAGCTCTTCCATGCCGCCCACCAACACTGGGAAGAGCAAGACCAAGTTTCTGAACCTGCGGGACAGTGTGAAGAGGAGTCCCACCAAGAGTACAGCTAAAGTGAGCAGCCCAGGGCAGAGCTTCTCTATTAGGGAACACCACCTCTGGACCTCGGTGGCTTTTGAGAAGGTATGTGAAGGACCACAAGCTCTGGATTGGCTTTTGGAGTTTGCTGAATCTGCATGTGGGTGTTCAAGGCATTGTTGGTCTGAGTTGAAATACACCATTTAGGGTATTGTATAAATATCTCCTTATTCCATTCAGTAGTTGTTAAAGTAGATACAAACACCAGCCCTGGACCTCCGTGGCCTTCAAGATTGATGTTTGAGGAGCAGCAGAACCTTGCAAAATCCATGACCTTTAAGATTTGTATTTATGGAGCAGCAAAAATTTGCAACATTCCAATATTTGACTTTTTTTTTTTGGAGGTTTGCTCTGGGTCGTACCATGCTTCTGTTGGTCAGATCCACTTCAGGACATTCTCATTTGGAGCAAGACTGTTAAAGTGGTTGTTTCTTGACAGGAACCGAGACCGAACCCATTCTCCTCTATTCAGCACCAGATTGTTTAAAGCAGTAGGAAGTGAGATTAGCAAAGGCACTCTTTATGGATTAAGGATCCCAAGGGCTGTTTTTAGGAATCATGGAAGCGTCCTTTCTTTAATACAGCAGAGCTCAGTGAGAAGTCGTCTCTTGTTTTAACCTAACTGATGATTGCTTTGTGTGTGGCTTGACACACAGGATGGGTGGTATAGATAAGCTTTCTTTTTTCCCTTTTTAGATGTTTGCCAGCAAATCTCTTTGAAGAACATAGGGAAATCCCATCTGGCCCAGATGCTTGACCTGCTGTTAAACGATCAGTAGCCTCTACAGTTTCATGTGGTGATGTGACTAAATCCAAAGCATTGTTGAGGAGTATGGTGAAATGTTTCTGTACTTTTTTTTGCTTTGTTTTGGGGTTAGATTTGGTTAGAAGAGGCGTGTGAGTTTTACAAAAGAGTTAGGTACACCCTCATTTATTTGTTTGCGTCTCATTGAGAGTTTGGTTGTTGGAGTGGTTTGGTTCATTAGGAGGAACTGTGGCTCTGTTTGTTTATTAGTTCACCAGCCGTAGCCAATGAGCTATTGCCATCACGTGGCATCCAGCATATATATGTCCATTGTCCATCCACAATTCACAAAAATTGCTACTCCTCCCTGAGTTTTCGATGGATTTTTTTTTTTTTTTTTTAGCTCACCGGCCATAGCTGATGAGCTATTGCCATCATACGGCGTCTGTCGTCCAGCCACAATTCACAAAAATTGCTATAGTTTTCAATGGATTGATTGATTGTTTTGATTTGTTTTGAAGATCTAATTGTTCTCATGAAGAACAACTTGGCTAATTATAAACGAGTCTGGTTTCTCATGGTACAGCCGTGTGAGCTACTCACAGGGGCGGCATAGTGGTTAGTACTCTCACCTCACAGTAAGAAGGTTTCTGGGTTCGAGCCCAGCGGCCAACAGGGGCCTTTCTGTGTGGAGTTTGCGTGTTCTCCCCATGTCTGCATGGGTTTCGTCTGGGTGCTCCGGTTTCCCCCACAGTCCAAAGACATGCAAGTTTGGTTAACATGGGGTGGCCATTAAAGTGGAACTGAAGGCAAAAAATTTATCATCAAAATTCTATTTATCTCATTTTATTAAATATAGGAATGCATTTCTGACGGCTATTTTGTCACTGCTATAGCAAGTTATGAGTGTTTGAAATATGCTCTGTAATATATCAGTCCAGGGCAGCATGGTGGTGTAGTGGTTAGTGCTGTCGCCTCACAGCAAGAAGGTCCGGATTCGAGCCCCATGGCCAGCGAGGGCCTTTCTGTGTGGAGTTTGCATGTTCTCCCCGTGTCCGCGTGGGTTTCCTCCGGGTGCTCCGGT
>JAODOC010000016.1:38283730-38294633 GCA_027575955.1 Nemapteryx nenga | reverse complement strand
TCCAGGGTGTACCCTGCCTTTCACCCGTAGTCAGCTGGGATAGGCTCCAGCTTGCCTGCAACCCTGTAGAACAGGATGAGGCGGCTAGAGATGATGAGATGAGATATATTTTATAATTCTTGTTCATATACAAACATGCTGGTGAATGATCAGACCTCTGATTGGTGTTCACACCGAATAACAAGACATATGATTGGCTGAAAGTTCATGTTTGCAAGGTGTGAACTTGCTGTTTATACAACCCCAAATCAGAAAGTTGGGACAGTAAAGCCTTTACCACTTTATAATGTTGCCATTCCTTCACACAACTCTTAAAAGATGTTTAGGGACTGAAGACAACAAGTGATGAAGCATTTCAGGTGTTATTTTTGTCCCATTCTTCCCGCAAACAGGTCTGAAGGTGTGTAACAGTAGGCTACAGGGTCATCATTGTCATGTTTTTCATTTCAAACTTCTCCACGCCTTCTCTATAGGGGACAGAGGAGTCAGGCACCCAGTTCTTCCACAGCCATGCCTTTGTAATGTGTGCAGAATGTGGTTTTGCATTGTCTTTTTGAAATCTCCCTGGAAAATATGTCGTCTTAAAGGCAGCATATGTTGCTCCAAAATCTCAATGTACTTTTCTGCATTAATGCTGCCATCACAGAAGTGTACGTTACCTCTGCCACGGGCACTGACACAACCCCATACCATGACAGATCCTGGCTTTTGGACTTGTTCCGGCTAACAGTCTGGATGGTCCTTTTGTTCTTTGTTCCAGGCCACATGACGTGCATTTCTTCCAAAAAAGAACTGGAATACTGATTTGTCTGACAACAATATACGTTTCCACTGTGTGATGATCCATCCCAGATGCCTCTGAGCCCAAAGAAGCCGACAGCGCTTCTGGATGCAGTTAACATAAGGCTTCCTTTTTGCGCAGTAAACTTTTAAATGCTATTTGTGGATATAACTCCGTATTATACAGCTTGACAAAGGTTTGCCAAAGTAATCCTGAGCCCATGTGGTTATATCAGCTATTGTAGATGAATGACAGTTCATGATGCAGTGCCATCTGAGGGATCGGAGATCACAGGTGTTCAGCTTAGGCTTGTGCCCTTGCCCTTTACACACCAAAATTCCTCCAGATTCCTTGAATTGTTTAATGATATTACGCACCGTAGAAGGTGAAATATCCAAATCCCTTCCTATCTTTCTTTGAGGAACATTATTTTAAAACATTTCAATAATTTTCTCAAGCATTTGTTGACAAATTGGAGAGCCTTGGCACATCTTTGCTCCTCAAAGACTAAGCCTTTCCTGGATACTGATTTTGTACCAATTCATGATTACAGTCACCTGCTGACATCACCTGTTTCAAATCACATCATTATGTAATTGTTTTCTCTCATTACTAGCCCTAAATTGCCTCCGCCCCAACTTTTTTTGGAATATGTTGCAGGGCTGAAACACAGGAATGGATATATTTTAATAAATGAAATTGACCAACAAAACGTGAAATATCTTGGCTTCATTCTGTCTGCAATGAAATACTGTACAAGTCAATTTAGAAATACCGTTCCAACTTTTTCTGACTTGGGGTTGTAGAAAAGCTATCATCCCAGATATTAAACCTGTTTGTAAAATCTGTCCACTAATAATATGGATGGAATTGTTTTAGTGTGGGTAGAGGGGGGAAAGGCAACTTTTTACATGTAGCTATCAGTAGGCACCAATGTTCCAGAACCTCTTGAGGAGTTAAAAGGTTCTGTCGAGATCTTGGATGAGTTCCTGCGAAGCATTTTTATTGCAGTTTTCAAAGTTTTTCAGTTGCATTGCTAACAAATGTAGTTAACTGATCTTTATCTTTATATATCTCACACACACGTCTAATGTTAGCCAAGTCAAACATTCACAATTAGATTTTAATTGACATCAATGATTAATGGGGTGGGTCAGGGAAGGAGCTTCCAAGGTGTCAGTTAACATCAGTGTTCAAAACACCTCCGCAAATATCAGTCATTCCAGATATGCATGTTGAATTTTAGCTCATCTACCTTTTTGAAGGAGGGAAAAAGAAAACGCTGAGCTCTTACCCATAAGGCATCAAAGTTGTCAGGTCCATGTTTAATTTTGGGATGAGTGGAATACAGTTCCATGAGGTTTCTGCCTCATCACCTGTGTCAAAATGAAACTAATTTCTCCACAAAGCAAGCTTTGGGATTTGCTTGTTTGTATGAAGCAGATTTTCATTTTTACCTGTATGTGTAGTGTACATTTCGTACGACAATCTCCGAAAAGTAACTCACATTGTCTGATATGGAAGCTTGAAACCCATGCACTTCATTTAGCAGTTGATGCAGAGTATAATTACAGCCTTAATTTAGTCTTAGCAATTTACCAACATCTCAGAGACATGTTCATGCTCCTGAAAGTTTCGTCTCATTTCCTTGGACATACAGAGGCTTTACATTGCTTGTATAAATGCTTCATCAGTCAATGCTACAGAACCAAATTCTTATCTCCAGTTTATGCTTGGCATTGCCATTCTCATGATCTTATGTTTGCCTTCCCATTACAAGATAAAAATCACAAACTACATCTAAACACAGCATAAAGACAGCTCCCTGAGAAAGTCCAAGAGTTTCTGAAATGTGCCTATGGACTGCGAGAGCTTGAAAAAAGCCATCAGGTACAGGATCTGTTCTGTACCAATATGCCATGAGATAATCAGCTCATTAGGAGAAAAGAAGGTGAGTCTATGTGAGAGAAATCTCTTCAAATCATACATGAATTATTGCAGCTCAATGATGTACTATCCTCATGTCCAAGAGGAATTTATGCCAGGTTTTTAATTAGCGACTGGACGATTCTGACTACCAGACTAGCCCACTCACCAGCCACTTTATTAGGAACACCCACCCACCTGCTGTTTTATGCAGTTTTCTAATCAGCCAATCCCTGAACAGCAGCACAATGCATCAAATCAAGCAGATACAAATCAAGAGCTTCAGTTAATGTTCACATCAAACATCAGAATGGGAAAAACTGATCTCAAAGTGATGCTTTCTTTCATTGTGGCATGGGTGTTGGTTTGAGTGTTTCAGAAACTGCTGATCTCCTGGGGTTTTCACACACAAGTCTCTAGAGTTTACACAAAATGGTGCCAAAAACAAAAAACATCAAGTGAGTGAGTGGCAATTCTGTGGGTGGAAACAAACGCCTTGTTGATAAGAGAGGTCAGAGGGAAATGGCCAGATTGGTTTAAGCTTTTTTTTGCCAGGAAGGATATAGTAACTCATATAATCACTCTTTACAACCGTAGTGAGCAGAACAGCACCTCACCATGCAACAGCAGAAGCCCACATTGGGTTCCAGTCCTGCAGCCAAGAACAGGAATCTTGATACTAAACTGCTGATGTTGATGTGTGGTAACAAGCACAATCTGCCCTGTTGCATGGGCAAATAATTTAACCAACTTCAATCCCTTGTTGGCATGGAATTCTGGAGACGTTTAAATATTTATATAGTGTGATGGAATGATTGCAGTGATGACACCTTCCTTAGGTTGGTCGTATGAAGATCTTTCAGCAAATCCGTTTCACACTAAAAGCAGAGATTTAGTGCTCTGATCTTGGATAATCTCCAGCTCCACTCACATCCTTAACACTAATTCAACTGAATCAGCAGATCTTATATTAACACGTACAGTAGATAGTATACACCAGATTAGCTGAACAATGCGAGTTTATTTTTATACAAGGGCACCTGTGTGTTATGTCATATTGATTATTTAGAAACAAACAAAAATACACTTTATTATTATTATTTCCCCCCACCTACTTGTTCCACCTACCTGTTTATGTTCTGTATTATTCCAGTTACATGATACACAAACCATACAGGTGCTTTTGCCATGATGTCACACTCAAGCTGAAGACTGTTAGGTTTATGGTATCAATTGTACCAAAAATTAGCAGCAACTGATCTCTGTAAATACTGTAATATGAAAAGAAAAATGAAAGTGAAAGTGATACCAACAAACTGAATCATTACCTTCCAAGACCTGCCTTATTATACTGTCTTTAACTGATTATCATGTTTCAATTATTATTTCTCATTATTTATCAATCAATCAATCAATCAATCAATCAGACACAAGGTGGTTCAGCTATAGATAAAAACGTGCTGCTTGAATATCGACCTGAAAGACAGGATCAGTATTGGATCGCATTTATCAGTTTTTCCAATCAAATTAAAAAAAATAATATTTTTTTTTACTTCTGTGAATGTTACACTAGAAAAATATGTTGACATCTTGGCAAGTAAAATGTCTTGCATATAGTCATATGTATGTATCTAGGACAGTATTTTCTGTTTACATGACAGAAAAAAACCTCAAAATACAGTATATGATTATTAAACCTATTACTGGACATTGTCACTTCTTGTTATACTGGCAGATCATTTTTCTTATATTAAACATTTATTTAAAGAAAGAAGCAAAATAATGTTTGAATGATAATATATAATAAGAAATTTGAGGTAAATTCTTCCATATTTCAAGATATTTCACGATTTATCAACATCTCCATTTTTTGCAGCAAAGTGATGCTGGCTACTACTACTACGTCTTCCGGCTGTTCCCCTTAGGTCTCATCACAGCAGATAATGTCCCTCCATCTCTTCCTTCACCACATCCATAAATCTCATCTTTGTGCTTCCTCTTTTCCTTCTACCTAGCAACTCCATACCCAGCGTTCTTCTCTCAATATACAGTACTCTGGATCTCTCCTCTGTGTCTCTCCAAACCATCTCAATCTCGCCTCTCTCACTTTGTCTCCAAGCCGTCCTACATGTCCTGTGTCTCTATTATTCTCGTTTCTAATCTTGTCCAACTTTTTCACTCCCAATGAGAAGTTATGCTGACTGACTGGTTCATAATTTGCACCAGAGTTGGTGTTTTTTTTTTTTTTACATCAACTTCATTTAAATAGCTCAGTTTCAGTTTATTTTATAAGGGACCATGTACAATTAAAACATAAATGTTGCCATTTAATGCACCGTACCAGAGTTAGCCTCAGGCTAATTTACATCTGCAGTCCCAAGCAAGACATAAAAACAACAATACATAAAAACATACAAAATAAATATCCAGACCTCCTACCTCACCCAAATAGCAAACTCCACTCATACAGTAAACAAATTACTCACATGAGTGTCCAAACCCCCTACACCCCAAACTCGCACACAGGCACACACATACACACACGCAAACACCCGCATCCAACATAAACACATTCTGTCAGCACCATGAATCAGTGATTACAGTTTTGACTGTTTTTTAGGAAACATTTCAGCTGTGATTTGAAGCTCCTGATGGAGAGACAGCTCTTTAAATCCCCTGATAGTGCATTCCACTGTGTAGTGGCTTTAAAAGAAAAAGAAGACTGTCCAAAAGTTGTGCAATAGAAAGGTATGTTACAGTCATGGACAGAGGCTATTCTGGAGGATCGTATGGAACTAGCAGGACGATAACAGACAAACTCCAATAGACAAGCTGGGGCCAGACCATGTAGGATCTTATACACTAGACACAAGCTTGAAAAAAAGTCTAAAATTTTCAAAACTTAATAAATGATGTTTGTCTAAAATATTGCAATGGTGGTACTGAAGCGGTTTTTTATCAAGAGTTTTTATAGCTTGTTTATATAGTGATTGTAGCAGTCTAATGGTAGATTCATTGATAAGAGCATCTGCTACAGTGAATGTGAGGATGCCAAATATCTCTGAATGGAGGTTACTACTTACTGTAGCTACATCTTAATGAAGACATAAGATATCTTTTTTTGTAAACATTTATTAGAACAGCAACTTCAAGGAGAAAAGCAGCAAATCTGTACATCTGAAACCACAATGCAGAAATCGCAGATTGCACTTCTGCAGTATTCAGTCAATGCAGGTTCGGGGATGTCCAGTATTCATCATGCAAGCTGCAGTTCTGATTTTAGACACAAGAAATATAATACTGAATGCTTACAATAATTTAACACAAATTTAATCAAGAAATTATTAAATGTTTACAAAGACCAACGATGAACAAAAAATGTAAAGAAAAAGGCATTTTTCCTCCCTCTCTCTCTCTCCGAAATGTACAGGACAGAACCAGCTGTTTAAAATGGTCAAGCTAGTTTTAGTTTAGCATTCAAAGTTGTTTTTAAGACAAAAATATTAAAAGTTGAGCATCAACACCACAAAAAGGTCACAACCTCGACAGTTGGTCTGATTATTAACTTTATTAAATATGCTTTTCTTCAAAATCACTGAACCTAAGCTACACATTCCCAACCATAATCCTGGACATCATCCTGTCTGGGACTTTTTTTTTTTAGCTTTCTTGTTCCGACACATACAAATTCACAAGATCAAGGAGAAAAGAAAAAAAAAAATCAGGAAGTGTGTGTGAATAAACAGTCAGCTGTGAGGCTCAGAGAAATAGCGTGTCCAACACACACAAAAACACACAGTGTTGAGTAACTGCCTGGTTTAAATTAGGTTAAAAAAAAAAAGTTTGTTTACATTTCATTTTGGGAAATTATTAACCCATATTCCAGTTTAGGCCACACCCACGTCTGGGTTAAATCCCAATAGAGATACGGATATAAACCTATAGAGTACTAAACAAACACAGATATAGATCGTGGCATTGCGTTATGATGTTAATAACACGAGGAAGCCATGGCCTAATGGTTAGAGAAGCAGCTTAGGGACCAAAAGGTTGTTGGTTTGATTCCCTGGACCAGCAGGAATGGCTGAAGTGCCCTTGAGCAAGGCACCTAACCCCCGGCTGCTCTGGGTATGCTGGACGTTGCTCTGGATAAGAGCATCTGCTAAAATGCCATTAATGTAATGTGATGAATTAACCAGAGAATAAATTAACTTAATTTTCAGTATTATTAGAAGGTCTTGAGGTTATATGGTGTTAGAGATCAAAGATATCATGAAAATGTGATTAATATACGGTACATTTTCAATAATTTGGCAACCAAACATCAACTGATTATTAAACTAATCAGCTAATGATCTGCACTTCCTGAGCTGAAGTGGGCGTGGTCGAGCGGGGAGGGGGAGAACCCCACAATAACAGGAGGTTCTCCAGAACCAGTGAATTAGGAGAAAGAGCTGTTTCCGTCTTTAACGCGATTCTCCACTAGAGGGCGATATTTAGAGGCAGATTTCAAGACCAGCTGTGATGCCACGTCGCCCCCTAGCGGACATAATTGGTGTCAATTTGACACGATGGATTCCATTCGATAACAACAAGGTAACACATGGTGTTCTAGGCTACTGTAATCCTTTCTATAACTGGGACACGATCCACAGAGGAATAAAACAGCCAGTAACCAACTAACGATCTGTGCGTGTAAACCAAATCAAACAGGAATCATCGGCTTCCACGTTAACAACGCCTGGTTCCCAGATTCGACTAGACCGCCCTGTGATATAAAGGGCTTTATAAACTTGATAAAATAAAATATATCTATGATCTCATCATAGTCCAAAGAGTCCGTCAAGTCTTTTTCGAAAGACAGGAGGCTCAGAGGATTCAGCTGCGCCGTCAGCATTGTACTCCGACTCGAAGTCTTGATTTTATTTACGCTTGAACAAATTCTGTCCTCTGTGCAAGCGGCGATTGGTAGAGTCAGCAGGATTCGAATCAAGAGGTGCACATTTGGGAAGCATTCCTCACTGCAAGTGTCAAAAAGCTGTATTAGGGAAAGACACGGACCTGCTAACAACGTTTGGCGTAACATTTGAGAAAACGTGAACAATTCGGCATCGGAGACTTCGATGCTGTAGGATGTGCAGACGGGATGGATGTTTTCCACCAGGTTGCTTTGGTCTTTAGTGCAGAGTGTGTCTGCGGCTTTCATAGCGCAGTAGGAGTCCCGGTGAAACCTGCTGTCAAGTTCGTTTATCTGGGAGTCAAGAATCTGATACCAGAGGATACGCAGGTCATCAGCGCAGCGCACTCTTGTGGATTTCTTCAAGGATGTTGCTGATACGGCCGAATTGTCCCGACTCGAGAGTTTTCGTTTCCTGGAAAATGAAACGTCCCAGTTTTCAATCTCATTTTTCTCTGTTAGCTCATTGGATGCTGTCAAGATTTGATCAAACCCCCTGTGCCGCAAATCCGCGAGACTCTGCTTCAGGCACTCGACTGAATGGATGCATTCGCTCAGTGATAACGTTTCGCTCTGCAGGACCTTACTGGCGTAGATGGACACCTCGAAGAGCTTACAAGACGCCACAAGGAAAAAGGCAAATTTCTTGGTTTGAACTTGCTGAATCAAGGACTGTGCTTCAAGTCCGGCCTGCCCTCCACCTTCCGCAAATTCGGTCAATATTTCCAAAATGACATCGAACGAATGAAATATATCCATCGCAGAGCTCAGCTGTACCTGAGCACCGCGCTTGAGCTCAAGAGGTGGTTGATCCGGATGCATCTCTTTCTGCAGCTCAAGAAACCGAGCCTGTCCGTCTGAACCTGAACCGTGCGTCAAAAACAAGCGCAGCGCGTTGACGGCTTCAGAAAACATTGCGAAGTCCGCGCACGCTTTCGAAGCGTCACAGAGTACGGAGTTTAAACCGTGGGAATGGCAATGCACGTACAGTGCACGGATAAAAGTGCGCTTCAGGATGCCATGCACGCCAGACATCACGGAAGCCCCGTCAAACCCTAAACCTACACACAAACCAGGATCCAGCTCAAATGGTTCTAAAATCTGCAAGATTTTCAAAGCTATTCCTTCAGCTGACGTGTCACCGGTGTCCACAAAGCCAACAACTCGTTCTCTGATAGATCCCCTGTATAAATATCTGAGGCACACGGCGATGAGTTGGCGCTTGGACTGGTCTGAGCACTCGTCAGATAAAATGGTATAATACGTGTTCTTGGTGTCGTGTAATTCCTGTTTTATTTGTCGAAGCAGCAGAGACGCCGCAGCATCGATCAGGTCGTTCTGGACCCCAGTCAGGGTTGAATTCTTATTCTTCGGAATGGCATCAAATCGGCTTTTAATTCTCGGGTCATATTTACACAAGAGCTGGAAGAGTTCGTCGAAGTTACCCAGGTCGTTTTCTTTCTGCTTGCATGGTGCTATGTGTTGCCTGACACAAAACATGACAATGTCCAACATGACTTTGATATGATCTCGGTTGTTCTGGATCAGCCCAGGAGTCACAGGATGGTGAAGATGATGGTTCTCTGGCTGATTCATCAGAGCCACATGGCTGGACTGCTGCCCTTCTTTGTACTTCATGTACTTACACAGAGCTGTGTTGTGAGCTTTGCTTAACTCGTGTTTGGAACACGCCTGGTGGGTGCGCTTCCAGTTTCTGAAGCCTCGAGTGAATTTATCAGCGATCAGATTGTTCCCGAAATGCCTGCACACTTTACAGAAAATCGCGTCTTTCTTCGCGCTGTACTCCAGCCACATGCCGTACTTGCTGTACCAGTGAGCCGTGAACCGCCGTGGTTTCCCTGCTATAACCGAAACCGGGAAGTTCCGCAGTATGGGCTGAGCAGGTGACTCGTCAATCTTGGACAAATCCAGAACCATGTCTCCATGTGACGGAGAACCGCAGGATCTCGACTCAGCACCCTCCACACATGGGCTAGCTCCATCAGCTAACACAATCTTACCCCAGTCCATAATAACAGCAGCATTGCTAACAGTAGGTTCTTCACTAGATGATGGGCTGTCATCAAAATGCTCAGTTTTGATATCAGGTTCAGTCCCGATGTGCACATCTGCTGGCTCGGTCTTGCCTGTAAACGTTAAAAAGTTTATTTGTGCAGCCATTGCTGCTGCTGCAACATCTCTTTTTCTCTCTGTCTGTCTGAAAGCTCAACGTTCCTACTTCCTGTGTGTTAATAAACCTATCCGTGTTGCAACTTTCTATGCCATTCAAAACGTTCCGGGAAATTATATTAAATATATTTATATTATTTTTAAGGTTAATACAATGCCTCAGGGACCTTTAGGTTTTGTTAAAGTGTTCAAATACCTTATTTATTTATTTTTTTACGCGTCACTTTCTACTTCCTGCGGGTTAATAATAAACCCGTCCGTGTTGCAACTTTCTGTGCCATTCAAAACGTTCCGGGAAATTATATTAAATATATTTATATATTTTCTAAGGTTAATACAATGCCTCAGAGACCTTTAGGTTTTGTTAAAGTGTTCAAATACCTTTTCTATTTATTTATTTAATTTATTTATTTATTTTTTGCAGTAGTTACTGCATTTCTGTTTTACGCGTCACTTTCTACTTCCTGTGTGTTAGCTAATAATAAACCCGTCCGTGTTGCAACTTTCTACGCCATTCAAAACGTTCCGGGAAATTATATTAAATATATTTATACTAATTTTTTAAGGTTAATACAATGCCTCAGGGACCTTTAGGTTTTGTTAAAGTGTTCAAATACCTTATTTATTGCAGTAGTTACTGCATTTCTGTTTTTGTTTTTTTTTTTTTAGATCAAATCAAGTATACAAAGAGTATACAGTACAATAGCATTGGTGCAACTACGCCAGGGGGATATACATTCCAAAATAAATAAACAAACAAACAAAAAATCATAAAAACACACTGTATAGCACAAAAAGTGTTTGTGTTTTGACAGCCTTCTTATTATTGTTGCTAGAAATTGTGGTTACATGCTGTTTAATGTCTATACTAAGTTCTGTAAAATTAGTTTTTTTACTCTGAAATTTAGACTTATGAATGTCGTGTTTTGTCAATATTATTAACAAATTAATCAAGTAAAAATGAGAGACAAGATTTCTGCTGTCATAAAAGCCAAACAAGACATTCTCCCATTTCAGACTAAAGTTTGAGTGAATGGAGTCCGTAATAA